>PVLC010005928.1:52921-72978 GCA_004027655.1 Graphiurus murinus | reverse complement strand
TTTTTTTTTTTTTTTTTTTTTTTTTTTTTTTTTTTTTTTTTTTTTTTTGCGGTACTGGGGATTGAACTCAGGGGCATTCTACCTCCGAGCTACACCCCCAGCCCTATTTTTTATTCTTTATTTTGAAACTGGGTCTCACTAAGTTGCAAGTGCCTCACTAGGTAGCTGAGGCTGCCCGCGAACCCGGATCCTCCAGTCTCAGCCTCCCGAATGCTGGGATTACAAGCGTGTGCCACCACGCCCGGCTCCTATTTTTTAATTCTTTATTTTGAAACAGGGTCTCACTAAGTTGCAGAGTGCCTCACTAAGTAGCTGAGGCTGGCCACGAACCCAGATCCTCCTGTCTCAGCCTCCCAAACGCTGGGATTACAAGCGTGCGCCACCACGCCCAGCTTAGTTCTTCATTTTTAAAACACAGATAACACAGTAGGTTGTTATAAGATTTAACTAAATTTATGTAAAGATTTTAGAAAATGGAAATAGATTTTCTCCCCAGTGCACATTTGATGATATCTAGAGACTATTTTTGGTTGTCACAACTGGGGAGCAAGGGAGAGATTCCAATATTTACTGGGTAGGAGCAAGAAATGCTGCTGTGCCCACTCTTTGTGGACAGCCCTCTACAACGAAGAATTATCTGACTCAGAATGTCAGTGGCACCAATTTTGAGAAGGACGGCTTAGAACAGGCACATAATAAACACTATGTAAGTTTGGGCTACTACTATGATTGCTATTATGGAAATAATAAGCCTTCCTTGGAGCGTTACTGTTAGAAGATATGTATTCAAGAGCAGTGCCTTAGGACGCAGTAAATGGAAAGGTGATAGTGGAGGTGATTATTATTAGAAAGCCAAATATCTATAAACATTCGATATTAAACCAGCTCCTATTTAAAGAAGTCCTTTGTAATATAAATAATGACTTTTTGGTGTGTTCATTTGTTTCAGGTTTTTCAGAGTAGAACACATCTATAATTCATTATTACCTCATATTTCAATCACAGCTATATTCTTTCAAAGCACTTTCATTTCTTTGTGTTCATAATCAAGCATGTATTGAGTCTCTGCAGTACACCCGGCTTGTCTTATGGCACCAGTATGGTAGAAAGAACATGGACATTAGCGTTGGAGTCAGTATATCCCCACACCACCACCTAAGTATCCATGTAGTCTTAGGCCATTTATTCTATTTCTTTCAATCTCAGTTTGTTTTTACAGATAGTAAAAATGAGAATAATTGCATCTACTTCTTGAGATATTTTTTGTGAATTAAATGGAAAAGTGCACAGATTGTTCAGTGTTGAGTAGGAGTATGTTCTAAGTACTTTTAGGTCCCTCTCCCATCCTACAGCCATTCCCTCGGTGACCATGCAGTTTTTTGGAGAGTTAAATGTGCATGTTCATCTCCCTGCTGTGACTCAGTGGGTGGGGGAGACGAGAGGAGAGTAGGAAAAGGTGTGCTGACTTGCTTCTCCAGTGATTTCCCATATCCTCCCTGTGCTAGTCTCCTTGGTAGGGACTGTGAGTATTCTGAGATCTTGCTTTTTCAGGAAATGTACATCAGCATCTCACCCCATTCTTCAGAAATGAGCCAAGGATGAATTCAGGGTGCTGAGGAGCTACTTCAGTACCTCTGTTATTGAGAGTGGCAGCCTCATTTTACTGCTCTTTTCCAAAATTAATTTATCTTTTCTGTTAATTTGCGTCAATGCCATTCCAGCTTTATATTTCATAGGATTTTAAAACTGTAATTTTTCTTAGTATTATGATGGTGACAATGATTTACAGAGGTCTATGTTTTTATCTATTTTGCTGTCATGTAATCTAGTGCCTTGAAGACACTTTTAATTTGCTCTTCACATCTGTTTTTTAAAAAGTGAATCTGTATAGTCAGAAAATTAGATTCTATTTAAGGCCTTACACATGGCTGCCAGTCTTCCCCTGGCCAAGACCAAGCCACTTCATTTGCACCAGTCAGAGCTACTTTTGTTTGATTAAACTATGTTAGACATATTAGCAGGAACTCATCAGATCTCAGTTAAAGGTTAATCTCAGTTCAGGATAAGAAGTTTGATGTTTTCAGTTAAAAACTGCAGAAAGTTTAGAGGAAAATTGGAGATACTAGATAGTGATCAGCAGACACAACAGTTTTCTACCCAAGAATGCCAGTGATTGGAAATTGTAGCAAAATCAAGTTGGTGACCTGGAAACCAAGATAGGATTAAGAAATGTCACATTGGTAGGGGGTCCTAGAGGTAGAGAGACAAAATGAAATAGAACTGGGATTTTTTTTCCTCCCTTGCAACAGATTATAAAGGTGTGGTATTCGATAACTTTGAGCTAGTCTCCTGGTGTGTTGAGGCAGATCTCATTTCTACAAAGGTCCATTATCCCCAGCAACCCCAGAAATATGAAGCTCAGCAGACCAGTAGCAAAATCATCAAATTTTGCTTCTGATGTTTAGGGATAAAAGGTAGTTTTTTAAATCATTCATTTGTTTGTTGGTCTTGGATACCTGTAGACAAATGTCTGAACAGTTCTGAATAGAACTGGCAAAATGTAATTTAAAATACTATTTGCCCCAAGAGGCAGATGGTCTCTGTGGAAGTCTGATTTCCTTTACTGTCCCTTCTGAAGCTGAATGAAGGTAGTAGAATTTGAAGATAAAGTTGAACTGAAATTATAGAACTTTTGGATACATAAAGGCCTTTAATCTGTTCTAATGTGGAATTTGGTTTGCTTTTTTAAAAGTACATGCAGATATTTAACAGAATTCTTACAAAAATCTGTCTTGAACAAATATGTCAGGGAAAAAGAGGATTATTTTTTCATTTGATGGTGCAATGATTAATCCTACCACCTGGGTAAGCCAAGTGAGCTTCCCAGGAGATTGCTTCGGTAGCCTTGAATTATGTATGAATATTGCAGACTGATGAGATATAACCTTCCAAGGAATTCATTTATATAACAGACAAATCTTTAATAAAGTTACTGTTTCCTTTGAATACCTTACATTCATTCTAAGTGTTCTGAAAAACATTGTCTTTGTGGAGATTATGACATGTTTTTTTGTTTTGTTTTTTAATGTTAGGTCAGACATACCAAATTGCAGTTAAAAACTGGTTGTTAAAGAAAAGTTTGTTGAAGACTTTAAAGTACAGTAGTCCCTCAGTAGCTGCTGGGGACTGGATCCAGGACCCCCCTTGGATTCCAAAATCCTTGGTTGCTTGAGTCCCCTACGTAAAATGACATAGTATTTATGTATACCCTACATTCACCCTCTTGTAGACTTTAATCATCTCTACATTACCTACAATAACCTAATACATTGTAAGTGCTGATTCGATATTGTTACACTGTTAGGCCTCACTAGTCACATTGGAAGTGTATGCAACTTTTTTATTTCTTGCAGTGCTGGGAATCAAACCAGGATCCGTGCATGGTAGGCAAGTAGTCTACCATTGAGCTACATACCCAGTCCCACATTTTACTGTTTTGCTTAGAAAGTAACAGCAAGGGGAAAAAAAGATTCATTCATGGTCAGTCAGTAAATACCCAGGTTTCTGTTGTTTGTTTTAATATATTCAATCTGTGATTCATCAAATCCAAGGATGAGTAACTCAAGGATACAGAGGGCTGACTGTATAGTCAAAAGTGTGTAGTCTCCCATTATGAAAGCAAAATGATTACTGAGGGGCCATGACAAAGAGTGGGCAAAGTCAGCGTTTGACCCAACCTGAAGACTAAGGATCTAGATATCAATACCATAGATATAGACTTTCCACCTTGTATTATAGGACTAGAGATTGTTTCAACTTGAATTTAAATAACAGAAATTCAAAAGCTATGTTTCAGCACTCTCACTGCTATGACCCAAAATACCTGATGACCACGACTTAGAGGAAAAAAGATTTATTTGTTATAGTCCTAGAGGTTTCAGTCCATGTGGGTCCTATCTGTGAGCTCAGGGCCTGGCATTGGAAAGCAGATAGAGAGGAGATGGAACGAGGACAAATAGTTTCCAAGGCCACACTCCCAGTAAGCCACCTCCTCTAACCACCCCCACCTGCCCACCTTACCACTCAGTAAGTCCATTAATCCACAATGAGTTTATCCACTGATGGACTAGAACCTTCATGATTCAATTCTTTCACCTCTGAACACTTTTGCGTTGTCATACGTGTGCTCTTCCAGGGAACCTTCTATGTCAAAACCATAACAAGTTATAACTTCCTCTTCACGAGCCATTTATCACTTAATAGTTCTGTTTATAGTAATGAATATCAAATTGTACTTACCATGAAAAAAATCTAATTACTTTGGTCATTATTTTACTATTTCAAGACATGCTAATCTAGAGTATATAAAAAATTCTTGCAGATTTCTTGTAATTTTTGTTTAAAGAATTTTTTTACCATCTGTCTCAAGAATTTTTTTTTTTTTTTTTTTTTGGGTTTTTTTTGGCGGTACTGGGGATTGAACTCAGGGGCATTCTACCTCCGAGCTATACCCCCAGCCCCATTTTTTTATTCTTTGTTTTGAAACCGAGTCTCACTAAGTTGCGGAGTGCCTCACTAGGTAGCTGAGGCTGGCCGCGAACCCGGATCCTCCGGTCTCAGCCTCCCGAATGCTGGGATTACAAGCGTGCGCCACCACGCCCGGCTCTGTCTCAAGAATTAAATGGGGGAAATTTTCATTTTCTCCATTACCTCCTTTCTGATAGTATCAAATTTGTTCAGAAACTGGACATAGTAGCACACGCTTATTCCCAGTACTTGGAAGGCTGAGACAAGAAGATTGCAGGTTTGTGGCCAGCCTCAGCTACTTAGTAAGGCCCTCTGTAACTTAGTGAGACCCCATTTCAAAAATAAAGAATAAAAAATAGGGCTGGAGTATGGCTCAGAAATAGAATGGCCCTGGGTTCCATACCGGGTACTGCGCGCACGCGCACACGCACACACACACACGCAACACACACACACACACACACACACACACACACACACACACAATTGTTCAGAATATTAAAGTAACAGAGAATCAAAACCTAGGTTCTGATTCCCATTTTAGTGTTTTCTCCATCGCATTATCCCAGTGAAATGTTGGTGGTGAAACACTTCGTTAGGAGATAAAGCCTGTGCTTATAAAATGTCATTTTAGTATTTGTGAGGGTTTTCCAACTTCATGTCTAAATAGGAAAAAAAATCAATGGCTAAAAATTAAATTTCCTTACAAAATTAATATGCCTAATGAATAGCCGGGCGTGGTGGCGCACGCTTGTAATCCCAGCATTCGGGAGGCTGAAACTGGAGGATCCGGGTTCGCGGCCAGCCTCAGCCACCTAGTGAGGCACTCTGCAACTTAGTGAGACTCGGTTTCAAAATAAAGAATAAAAAATAGGACTGGGGGTGTAGATTGGAGGTAGAATGCCACTGGGTTCAATCCCCGTTACTGCAAAAAAAAAAAAAAAAAATGCCTAATGATAATTTTATAGTAAGATTTTGCTTCCTTTTTCCTGTATGGCGTCTCTGTGTTACTTATATATAGGGACAGAATTGATCTTCTCTGCTACCATTCTCAGTTCTTTTTCATACATCAGTATTAGCATATTACCACACCTAAGCTTGAACTCCCAATACCTTTTCCTTTCCTTTCTCCTTTACAATTTTAATCGTACAAAGAACTGTTCTTCACTCTAGCACTGAGATTTGACATATCATTGTGATGTGGGTTTTTTTTTTAATTCTTATGCCTGTCAGATACTGCTGTCACTATAACTGTAGATTAAACATTTTAGCATCTATTTGCAAATCCATTTGATTTTATTTGTATAGACTCTTTGCATAGATCTTTACAGTTGACAGTTACTTTAACTGGTAACTTAATAAACCAGTGCATTCATTTAAAATGTTTATGTAAGAACTAATCTTCATCTAGAATGTAGGCTGTGCTACCTCGGTCCTGAAAGAGTTAATAAAAGTAGCTTTCACTTTGGTTAGCTTCCCAGAGGTAAATTGGCACATTTCCCAGACCAAACCCCTAAGGTAAAGGTCAAGGTGCAGTGGATGTTAAGGTGCAGAATTCAAGCCTTTTCTTATAGCTTGCCCAACTTGTAGCTCTACAGAACTCAGTGGACTCTGTGGTTCATCAGAGTTTCAGAACATGATTAACAGACTCAAGAAGACCCTGTGAAATTTTCTTTTAATGGGGAATTGTGTGAGTGAGTACAGTAGGTGAGTCTTTGATATTTCTTGCTAACTTTTGCATCCATGTTTTGTTTTGCTAGGCCCTTGAGTGTAGAGCTATGATGCGTGTAGTGTATGTGGAACAGGCCCAAGGAAATCCTCATAGGTTAACAGCAATTGCTCTTTCAGTAGTTTTCATAAGAACTGAGCTTCCTTTTAAATAATCTGTTGCCTGGGAAGAAAATGGGCATGTGAGAGTGGAGTCATGACAAAAGAACGCTTCACCAACCATTTTTGACAAACGAAAAGGAGAGCTTTCTTTTAGTAATAGCCAGGTTAGGGAAAGGAAGGAAAAAAGCAAGAGCAAGGTAGTAGTAATTAGAAGCCCCAAAACAGCTTTCTAGGAAACATCTAAAGCTGACTCTAAAACTAGAAGAGAATGTCTGGAGCTTTATTTTTCCTCTCAAAGAAGGGCTGGTATTTTTAAGTCACTTTATACTTATTACTTTGAAATTAGAAGTAGTTTATATTAACTTTTACCCAACAAAGAACATTTTCCCTCCTGAATCATTTTGATTAACTACATAGTATTATACAGTCTTAACACTAAGTGGTGCCAGCGAATGTCTTAAAGTGTCCTTGCTAATGCATGAAAATAGAGCCCCTTGTTAACCTTGATTTTTATGATTTCCATATTATGAGAAGTCAACTTTGTGTGGAAGCCAGCTTTGTGTAGAGCCCCTCTTTTGCCCTGATAACTTAAGGCAGCCCATTCAGAAGAGGCTGACTGCTTTACAATGTGAAGCCTCCTTTACACAGAATGTCCTGTTGACTGCTGGTAGAGTAATTATTTCCCACCTCACCACTGTCTCTAGGAGCTAGATCCCATAATAGAACTTCAAATTCATTGGACACTGCTGGTATAGAGAGACCTCTGGCTCTGCCAGCTTTGAGAGAAGATTTTTGAAGTTATGTATCCAGTAGACGTCAAGGCTTATTTTTCTGTCCAGACACATGTATAATTTTCATAATGAAAGGTTGATAAAAAGGTACTCTGTCTCCTTTAGATCCCTTCTCTGAAATCTGCAAGCAATATGTTCTGATAATACACAATCAAAATACCTCTTTTTTTTTTTTTTTTTCAGAGCTGAGAATTGAACCCAGAGGCATTCTACCTTTCAGCTACCCCCAACCCTGTTTTTTATTCTTTATTTTGAAACAAGGTCTCACTAAGTTGTAGAGGGCCTCACTAAGTATCTGAGGCTGGCTGCGAACCTGCAGTCCTCTTGTCTCAGTCTCCCAAGTACTGGGATTACAAGCATGCACCACCATGCCCAGCTTCAAAGTACTTTTATTTACTTATTTATTTATTTATTTTTGTGTATGTGTCGTACTGGGGATGGAACCCAGGGGCATTCGACCTCCGACCTATACCCCCAGCCCTGTTTTTTATTCTTTATTTTGAAACAGAGTCTCCGTAAGTTGCGGAGTGCCTCACTAGGTAGCTGAGGCTGGCTGAGAACCTAGATCCTCCGGTCTCAGCCTCCCAAATGCTGGGATTATAAGTGTGCGCCACCACGCCCGGCAAAGTACTTTTAAAAAAACTTGTAAATGTCACTTACTGCCTATTAGAAACCTAGAAATAACATTGAATAGTATATAAAATGTTTCCTTTCCTTCTTTCTCTTTACCCGTAAAGAAATCAGGAAGGGCTGGGCAAGGTGGTATACACTTATAATCCCAGTACTTGGGAAAATGAAACAGGAGGATCGCAGGTTTAAGGACAGCCTTGTCAACATAGCAAGACTCTCAACAACCTAGTGAGACCCTGTTTCAAAACAAAAAAATAAAGAATCAGGCTCGGGATGTAGTTTGCAGGTAGAATGCTCCTGGGTTGAATTCCCAGTACCATAGAAAGAAAGACAGAGGTAAGACAGACAGATACAAAAGGAGGGAGGGAAAAGAAAGAAAGAGCCGGGCGTGGTGGCACACGCTTGTAATCCCAGCATTCGGGAGGCTGAGACCGGAGGATCCGGGTTTGCGGCCAGCCTCAGCTACCTAGTGAGGCACTCCACAACTTAGCGAGACCTGGTTTCAAAATAAAGAATAAAAAATAGGCTGGGGGTGTAGCTCGGAGGTAGAACGCCCCTGAGTTCAATCCCCAGTATCGCAAAAAAAAAAAAAAAAGAAGTCAAGAAGAGCTGATGAGTGTGTAATATTCTAGGAATATTTTTCAGTGACCCAGAAACCTTTATAGATGCCTGATTTTTTAATTTATTTTATTGACCAGCCCATTGAGATTTTCTGACTGGGCCAGTTCCCTGTATCAGCATTTAATAACAGTTAGATTCACATGTACTTCATAGCAGTGGAACTAGCATAATTCAAATTGGGGAGTAGAATGGGAAAAGGTAGCTATATACAATGGTAAAAGGAGATTGGTGATACCCTGGTTTGTGGCCAGCAGGAGGTTTCAGATTCATTTTAATAGATGAGATTAACTAAATGAAGACTTTCTGTTTTACTTACGTGCTACATGCACATAGGCAAAGGTTGATGCTTCTGTCCTACTGGCAATAAGACCTTCCCAGCCTCAGTTTATCTAACAAAAGAGTTGCTTTAAATTCCTTATTTAGGTAGTCTAATTTCAACTTTATTCCTGATCCTTTATTAAATACTTTAGTAAATACTTTGATATGTAGTAAATACTTTATACCGAAGAAAATACTATATAGGAAAGTATGTGTTATTTACTATAGTATTAGAGTACTATCAGTGTAATAAATGTAGTATAGTAAGTGTGCTCTAAGTGCTTTATACTAAATACTTCAGTATATTTGTCATTTACCAGTTAAGCATTTGGCATGCTCATTGTCACCTCCTGCCTAAAAAAATATTATTCCACTCCTTGCCTGTTGTTCCCAAGTGTCTTCTAAGTCTACTGTACCTCCTCTACCAAACTGGATTCTCAGTAGGTATGAATCAAGGTAAACAACAGACAGAATGAAGTACTTCCTTGTGTCCAGACAAGTATGTCAAGGCTCGTGACCCATTGTTGTGACGATAGCACAAGTTATTTACATTATGAGAAGTATATATCTTCCATAAATCTAAACTTTTAACAACTTTTGAATACCAGGTGGTTTGATTTGTTTCAGTCATGTAACCCATGAAGTGGCAGAGGAATTATCTCCTCTGGATTCAAGAACTATTGTTGTGAAACAAGATGGTGGGAGCTGCACATCACCATCACTGCCCCCATCTGACCTGGAAAGGGAAGAGGAAAAAGAAGACACTTCAGATCCTACGGACCTGAACCCCTGTAGTGCAACATACAGCAACTTGGGTAAGTACAAATGTCATCTAGTATTTAAACTTTGCCTTTTTATGTATTAGACAAATGTTCTGATTTCTTGGAGAGACGGATTTTATTGCTCCATAGAGCAAAAGTAGAACTACTGGAGTTATAAATTTTAACTCAACATCAGGAAAAAAAAGAAAAAAGCCCTAGTGTTTACTAGATTTGTATTATATACCTACTATCATGAGCCCTGTGCCATGTGCTAAAGATACGGACATAGTACCCACCTTTGGAGGACTTACCTGGGGAGAAGGAAGTGAACTTGTTAACGAATTCATTATAATGTGATAAATACAAATATAGAGATACACATGGAAAAAGTTTTATATTACACAGGGGAAGGCTTTAAAAGATGCCTTCCTAGATATAACTCCTGAAGTGATTTAATTGGTTGATACAGGAAAGAAAGAATATTCCAACCAGAGACAAAAATGTGAGTAAAAATCATGGAAATGCAAAACAGCTTGGTGTATGTGGATACCACAACCCTTCAGTGTTGCTGAAACTGAAGCAGAGAGTTATAGAATACCATGCATGTCAGGCTAAAACCTTTGACTTTTTGCTCTTTGTGATAGTGAACCATCAAAGGGTTTTAAACAGAGATAAAACATGATCGATTTGTGTTTTAAAACATCTGCTCAGGCCAGGTGTGGTGGCGCACGCTTGTAATTCCAGCATTCAGGAGGCTGAGACCGGAGGATCCGGGTTCGCGGCCAGCCTCAGCTACCTAGTGAGGCACTCCGCAACTTAGTGAGACTCGGTTTCAAAATAAAAAATAGGGCTGGGGGTATAGCTCGGAGGTAGAATGCCCCTGAGTTCAATCCCCAGTACCGCAAAAAAAAAAAAAAAAAAAAAAAAAAAAAAAAAAAAAAAAAAAAAAAAATCTGCTCTGTGAGGATGTATTCTTTAATAACAGAAATATGGTACTGGAATACTATTGCAAGTCACATAAGGGATGAGAAAAGGAGGCCTCAATTAAGATAGGAGGAGGAGGAATGGTGGACAGATCTGAGGCATATATAAACAGTAAAATACACAAAGTGAGATGATGTGAAGAATCTATGATGTATCCAAGATTTCTGGCCTGGATCAAGCTGACTAGAGGAAGTAAGATCCCTGTCATTAGAGGTATTTAGACAGAGGCTAACAGATCATCTCTCAGAGTTGCTATAAAGTATACTGCTGCACTGCAAAGAGGACTGAGATAAATTTTATCAGAGATCCTGCCAATGCAAAGGTTCTTTAATTCTCTATCATCTTGACTCTTCTTCCTTGAATGCCCAGTGACTTCTGATCTCTCCCTTGAGTGTCACACAGTCTCCTTTCTGAAAAGCAAAGCTCAGGGAATAATAAGGATCTTTCAGTGTTTTGTGAAGTCAGGAGAGAACTGAGTAGCATGAACTACTAAATGCAGAGCACTTGAAAGATGCTTAGAAACCACTGACTAATGCTTGGACCAATTGGAAACCACTGGCACATGTCATTCAAGCATTCTTCTACCTGGTTTCTTATCTCCTTTGTTCTTTGTCTTTTTCCTCCATCAGGTTATTTTAAGGAAAAATCATTTGAAGATCAGCTAGTTTACTTGGAAATAAGGTAGTCCTTAAGAAGGCAAAAATTGAAGCAACACTGTAGGAGAAATATTCTAATACCTTCTTTTGGGAAACTCAATTATAACAACCCACATATAGTTGAAAATACATTCTGTAAGGAAAAGACACTATTCTAAATTCCAGCAGCTTTATATGATTTGAGAGTAGGGGAAAGCATATTACAGTTTACCTAAGCAACCATCCTGGATACTGTTTTCCAGTTTTAATAGAGTTTATTGTCAAATAGCTTATTGGACTTTTCCCATTGTTTTATATTTTATAAAACACATTACAACAAGATGAAAATTTTACTGTTTATTTACTATATGCCCTCAGGCAGCATAACATATCAGGAATTATATTCTAGATATTCTTATTACACTAAAATTTCTTTCACAATGTCCTCAGAAAAATATATAATGATTCTTACTAATTGCATGACATCTTATGACTTTTTTTCTTTGTGATGGGATTGAACCCAAAGGTGTTCTACCTCTGAGCTACACCCCCTGCCCAATTTTATTTTGAAACAAGGCCTCAATAAGTTGCTGAAGCTGGCCATGAACCTATGATCCTCCTGTTTTAGCCTCCCAAAGTACTAGTATTACAAGCGTGTGCCACCACCCCTGACCATCTCTATTTTTTTTTTAATTTCCCTTAGTCAACATTAGTTAGATGATTCTTTTCATCTCATTGTCTCCTCAGTTACAAAGATTGGTTGAAAATAGAATATTGCCTCCATGAATATCAGTGCCTTATATATGTGAATTCTTTCAGTCCTCACCACCTCCTCAGAACTATTATCCTCATTTTTTAGATTATGAAACAAATCCTTGCCCAAATTTATAGAACCAGAGAGTTTAACCAAAATTGGAAGCCCGTTGGTCTTAGCCACTAGACTATAATGCTCTTAATCATTAAATTCTTATAAAGGACTGAAGGGCTCTGACTGTCCACTCCCCAGCTCCCCCATACATACACATCTTTTTTTTTTTTTTTAAGTCATCTGACACAAAAATTTAAGACTGTAGAAAAACTTATGGTTACTTAGTGTGCAGAAATACAAGGCTATAGATATCCTGTCAGAAAGAAAGCTTGCTTTCTACCTATTGCTTTACTTTTTAAAGTATGCAATGCCCATAAAATGTTGTCTAGTCTTCCTTAAGTATTAGGTGACTATGTACTTGGCTGCAGAAGGTTTGACATATGGTTAGTTGCTTCTTTGTAGAGGTAACAAATAGGATTGACTCCATCAGTTCCTCAGGCTGAGGGTTTTAAACAGTTTTTGTTTTGTCATTATTTTTCATACCAAAACAAGTATTTTAGGTGATGTTTGGAACTCTCATTTTGTATTACTTCCAACAAATCATTTGCATGTAGTTTTAAACTGCCACTTTTGAGTAATTTTTATGATTTAAAGCTCTGGTAACTTTTAAAAAATGGTGTGTTTGGTGTGTTTAGAAACTAAAGTGAAACAAAACCTCTCAGTGCTATAGCTTTAGATCTTTTTACATACTCTAGAGTCATTCTATAAAGACCACTTTTTTTCTATCTTCTTTTTGTTGTTGTTGTTGTTTAAGTAAGGCAGAAGATGGATGGACAAATATGTAAGAAACCAAGACTATGTGCAGTTTACTTCTGAAAAGTATTGTAAAGTGGGCCTAGGAAGCAGTGTAATATAACAGGAAAAAAAAATGAGTTGTAGGGGTCAGAAAGATTCAGATTCATATCACAGCTATGTGACTACCCACCTATATGTTTGTGCACCAGCTTTTAAAATCCATGAACTTCAATTTCCTCATCTGAAAGGAGAGAATGGTAACATCTGCTTTGTAGAACTGGTGGTAGAAGTATTTGGTACATAAATGTGCTTAATAAATGTAAAGCTTCAGCCGGGCGTGGTGGCGCACGCTTGTAATCCCAGCATTCGGGAGGCTGAGACTGGAGGATCCGGGTTCGCGGCCAGCCTCAGCTACCTAGTGAGGCACTCCGCAACTTACTGAGACTCGGTTTCAAAATAAAGAATAAAAAATAGGGCTGGGGTATAGCTCAGAGGTAGAATGCCCCTGAATTCAATCCCCAGTACCGCAAAAAAAATAAAATAAAATAAATAAATGTAAAGCCCTTTCTTCCTTTTTTTTTCCTTCTGGTATTAAGAATTGAACCCTGGGGTACTCTGCAACTGAACTATACCCCCAGCCCTTTTTTATGTTGGGGACAGGGTCTTGCTAAGTTGCCAAGGCTGGCTTCAAACTTTCGATCTTCTTGTCTCAGCCTCCTAAGTACTGGGATCACAAGATTATGCCACCATACTCAGCCTTTCTTCCTTCTTTAAATATATTGGAAGGCTAGCCAGAAAATAAAGAGTCAAATGAAAAAGATTAAAAATGTCTATGAAGCCAGGCGTGGTGGCGCATGCTTGTAATCCCAGCATTTGGGAGGCTGAGACCGGAGGATCTGGGTTTGCAGCCAGTCTCAGCTACCTAGTGAGGCACTCCGCAACTTAGTGAGACCCTGTTTCAAAATAAAGAATAAAAAATAGGGCGGGGGGTATAGCTCAGAGGTAAAATGCCCCTGAGTTCAATCCCCAGTACTGAAAAAAAAAAAAAAAATTATACATCATAGCGAGATTTAAATTGATACAATTTAAATTGATACAAACATACGTGCACACACCAGTTGGTGTATTTCGCTCGGTATGCGCCCCCAACTCCCCTTCTTCCCTCACAATATATGACAGTGAGATTGATGGTGAAGCCTTCTTGTGTGGACATAACTTTATTTGAACTGTTCCCTTCCTCAATCCTCATTTTTTTCCCTCCCTACCTCCCTCTCCCAGTCCCCTGCTACTACTATTCTACTATTTCTCTCTTCATTTGTCTAAAGTTCCTCTAGCTTCCACATATGAGAGAAAGCATATGACCTTGACTTTCTGAGATTGGCTGATCTCACTTAACATAATATTCCCTAGTTTCATCCATTTTGCTGCAAATGACATAATTTTGTTCTTTATGGCTGAGTCAAATTCTGTTGTGTGTATATACCATATTTTCATTATCCATTTGTCTATTGATAGACACCTAGGTTGGTTCCATAATTTGACTGTTGTGAATTGTGCTGCCATAAACATGGGTACGCATGTATCACTATAGTATCCTAACTTCAGTTCTTTCGGAAAGATACTGAGGAGTGGTATGGCTGGGCCATATGGTGGTTCCATTCCTAGTCTTCCAAGAAACCTCTATATGGATCTCCAAAGTGGTTGTACTAATTTACAATCCCACCAGCAGTGAATAAGAGTTCCTATTTCCCCACATCCTCGCCAGCATTTATTAATGACGATTCTTTTTGGAGTTAGATGGAATTTCAGGGTAGTTTTGATTTGCATTTCCCTGATTGCTAATGGTGTTGAACATTTTTTCACATATTTGTTGGCCATTGTATTTCTTCTTTTGACAAGTGTCTATTCATTTCTGTAGCCTACTTTTTTTTTTTTTCTTTTTCGGTACTAGGGATTGAACCAAGGTGCATTCTACCTCTGAGCTACACCCACACCCTATTTTTTAATTCTTTATTTTGAAATAGGATCTCACTAAGTTGTGGAAGGCCTCACTAAGTAGCCGAGACTGGCCACAAACCTACAATCCTCCTATCTCAGCCTCCCAAGTACTAGGATTACAAGTGTGTGCCACCACACCTGGCTGTAGCCCACTTTTTAATTGTTTTTTTTTTTTTTTTTCTTGATGTTAAGTTTTTTAAGGGGTCTTGTGGAGGTAGTCTCTATCAATGCCTATATGTTGGAGAATTGGACCTATGCCCTCTTCTAATAATTGCAAAGTTTTTTTATTGTTTTTTGTTTGTTTGAATTTCTAGGTCTTTGATCCATCCTGAGTTGATTTTTGTGCAGGGTGAGAGATGGGAGTCTAATCGAAGAGAAAAGACGGCCTTTTCAACAGATAGTATTGGGGAAACTAGAGAGCCATACGTGGATTATTAGGTTTTAGAGATACACTACCCAATACAATAGCCACTAGCCACATCTGGCCATTTAAATATAAATTTTTTTAAATATAAGTAAAAATTCAGTTCCTCAGTCTCACTGACAACATTTCAAGTGCTTAGTAACCACATGTGTCTAGTAGCTACTGTATTGGACAACACAGCTGTAAAACATTCCCATTGTCCCAGAAAGTCCTGTTGGACAGTACTGCTTTAAAGAATTGGTTATTTGGGAAACTTGTGTTGTGTTTTGTGTTACACAAAATGAATATTGGGCTTTAGGCAACTCAACAACTCCCCTTGAAGGTTGCCCCTTAAAGAGTGATGACTTTACTCTAGATGCTGTCATATGAAGTCACTAAATGGACTCTGATCTATAATACCTTATTCCTCCTCAAACTGGATTTTATAGGATGTCTGTCACCCAAAATGATTTTCCAAAGCAGCAACAGACCAATTTTTTATCAAATCTTCAACATTTTCCCATGTTTCTTATGTCTATCTCAAAATTGTTTGTATATGACATATCTGACTACCTTATCAGTCTACTAAAATCAGAAACATATAATGAGTTCTACTCTGTTGGAAATAAGCCGTGACTTTAGCTTTTCTTTATTCACTTTGTAACTAAGTATTCTACATTGCATCTTAAAAGATCTATCAAGCCTTCCTTTACTGAACAGATCTTGGGCTTGTTCTTCTTTCTGTATCCCTACAACCTAGCACATTATCTAAAACACATAGGAGGTACTAAGAATGTGTTTGAATGAATAAGCTAAAAATGACTGTTATATTTGACTTTTAAAGATTCCCAAAGCGGGGCGTGGTGGCGCACGCTTGTAATCCCAGCACTTGGGAGGCTGAGACCGGAGGATCCGGGTTCGCGGCCAGCCTCAGCTACCTAGTGAGGCACTCCACAACTTAGCGAGACCCGGTTTCAAAATAAAGAATAAAAAATAGGGCTGGGGGTATAGCTCGGAGGTAGAATGCCCCTGAATTCAATCCCTAGTACCACAAAAAAATAAAAAAATAAAAAAAATAAAGATTCCCAGATGAGGGAAATCTGGCTCTGCTCAGGAATGTTCATGTAGAAATATCCAGTTCACGGTTTATGTGCACCATTAATCAGGTGGTTTTTTTTTTTAATATGGGACTTAGTCCATGAGTTTTCTAATTAATTATAATTAATTGTTATGGTTAATCGTATTATTATAATTAATTAATGGATTAATTATAATAATAATACGATTATTATTATATTTATACATTATATTATATTTATATATTTATAAATTATATTTATATATTTCACACACTGCAGAGTTAAGGAGTTGAACCAAAGATTAAAGAATTGCACAGTTTTCCATTATCTGGATTTTTTTTAAATGAGGATGACAGCTTTGAACATTTGTTTGAGCATTTGTTGTACTTCCTAAAATTATAATTATTTCTATTTTAAAAGAAATCATAGAGTATTTCTCTAAGTTAGCTACATTCACATTTAAAAATAGTTTCTCACATCCTGGAATTGGTTTATAGAGTACAATATTCAAATTATATAGATAACTTACCCCCAAATAAATAATCTATTTTTGAAGAGGTTTTCACTAATGAGGCCATTTAAGCATTGACTCTGTCAGCTGCTATACCACTGACATTCTTTAAAGTGGTCTGTCTGATTATTTGAGACTAAGTCCTAAGTGGTCTTGGGAGGTCAGCTTTGTTTTACTATTTGGCATGAAGTCAATGTCCCCTGTGGTTTGCCATTTGTTGCTCACATTTAACTACAATAGGGCCCAGCATAGCAATAATGCCTACGTAGGTTAGGACCCTCCTCCTAAGCTTCTGGTGCCTGCTGCCAAGAGGTGATACAGTGAGTGCTGGGTTCAGTCGATGAGATGACCTATGATTTGACAAGGCCTGTGCACAGTGGTAATGTATGACATCTATTTTTATAAACCTCACTGCATATTTCCCTGTATGGAGATGACTGTCTCTTATTTTGGTCTCTCCCTTCCCATTTTACAACAATATTGTCTTAAATCCTGGGAGAAAAAATTAAGAGTGAAAGCTGAAATTACAGTTTAGGGAGATGTTTTCCATTTATTGGAATTTTAATACTTTTATTTAACAAATGTTTGTTGACTGCCAACTGTCTTCCTGGTACCAGACAGTGGTCCTGGGAATACTAGTGCAGCCTGCAAGAATTTCTAGTCTTTGGGAGAGACAGACATGGGGCTGGAGTGTTAGGAGTCTCTGTGATAGCTGTGTATATTTAAAGATTGTTTTTTCTTTTTTTTTTTTTTTTTTTTTTTGCGGTACTGGGGATTGAACTCAGGGGCGTTCTACCTCCGAGCTATACCCCCAGCCCCATTTTTTATTCTTTATTTTGAAACAGGGTCTCACTAAGTTGTAGAGCGCCTCACTAGGTAGCTGAGGCTGGCCGCGAACCCGGATCCTCCAGTCTCAGCCTCCCAAATGCTGGGATTACAAGTATGCGCCACCACACCTGGCATATTTAAAGATTTAATGAAAGCCTCTGCCTGGTGAAGTCTGGGAGAGGGTCACAAACAGTATTATCTTTTACCAGTAGAAAATGGAGAGCCACTGAAGAATTTGGAAGAGGCATAATGAGGATTTTTAAAATATTCATTCTGGAAGCTATCTGGTGAATGATTAGAGGCAGGAAGATTGACCAAGAAACTATGCTATCCCTGCTTCGTTGGAATAGGAACTAATTTTAGTAAAAGGCCACTTATTCCTAAATGTCTTTAATCCCTAGGACCTTATGATTGTCTTGTTACAAGCTCGTAAGCAAATATTTGTTATGGTTTTTCTTGGTTTGTCTTCAACAATATTGCTTTTCAGTAGATCACTATAATGATGTTATTATTTTGGGGTTTTCAGTATGCAGTAATCTTTAAAATACTGATTTTAGAAGTAACATCTAAATTACCTAAATAATATCTAATAAGATACTAATTTTAGAGATTATATTTATCATACCAATCCTGTAAGTTATAAGAACCCCATACCAATCATTCTTCCTGAGGAGTGTTTTTTTGTTTTGTTTTTTTTTGGTGGCACTGGAGATTGAACCCAGAGACATTCTACCTTCGAGCTATAGCCCCAACCTGATTTTATTTCTTATTTGGAAACAGGGTCTCCCTAGGTTGATGCAAGTCTCACTACTTGCTGAGGCTGTCCTCGAACTTGTGATCCTCCTGTCTCAGCCTCCCAAGTACTGGGATTACAGGTGTGCACCACCATGCCCAGCTGCCTGAAATCATTTTTTTATACTTTTGCTGTTGCATTATTGTCTCACATCATAATGTCGTTCATACTGAGAGTAGCATGCACACTGCACTTGGTAAGTTCTGAAAACATTTTTAATTGGAGACAAAGTACGAAGGTAAAGAAGGGAAATCCAGAAAGAAGAAAGTAGGCTTTGAGTGAGGTCAAGTCAAGCATATTTGTCCAAAAGAATTTTTTTAGCATATAGCAAGGCAAGATTTAGAATACAATCTATTTTTTCTATTTAAAGAGCTGGTATGCCACAAAAATGTAGAGTATGTGATGTTATATCAGGCTGCTGAAAACTGAGCTTTGTGTCTGGTCCCAGAGGCCTAAGAGGAATGTACAGGATTAAAAGTTTAAAATAAAAACAGCTAAGATATACCAAACTTCTTAAACATTGACCCAGATGATTGGAATTTAGTTAGGAGAGCTTATCTTTCTTGGAAGAAAAATACCTAAAAATACAAGGTACTTTTAGACTTAGGAGAATGGCTTGACCTTTTTGCATAGGCTATAGTTTCATTTGGAAGGTGCAACTTCCTGATTCTCCTGTGGAAATCTCCTTAGCTCAGAGGAAGAAGTAATGGCTCCCAATTTGACATGAGGGAGTAAGGAGTGGGAAAGGCTTCAGTGGAAAAGGGTCATTGAGCTGAGCCAAGGCAAAATGGTAAAAACAAAATCATGGAGCACATTAAAAGAACAGGAAATGAGTGATTCATGTAGACAAGTCAATGAGAAATCATGGTAGATAAGACAATCACCTTGACCAACTTATTGAGGAGTTTGAAGTTTATTTCGTAGGCATTAGAAAACAGCATGATCAGCCCTCTTCTACCCCATCTGAAGCACTAAAGAGCTTCTAATATGATAGATCTTGTCTCATTTGCCAATTCTGAGGTAATAAAAGAAAAAGAAGAAAAAAAAAAAAAGCACTTTTGGACTCCTGTTCCTCTCATGTCCATAGTTATTTTTGTTTGTTCTAATTTGGAGAAATGGATAGAAAATAGCAAGTCATAAAGCCTCTTCTAGGCCCACATTGGAATAAGGGGAAAAAATAGGTTCGTGTTTCTAGTTTTTTTGTTTGTTTTTTCTTATTCCATTCCGCTCTCGTCAAGATTGTTGCTTGGTCCTTGGTCTCTTGTGTACAAATGAGACACAGCCCATGCCCTCATTGAGCTGCCCAGTGGGAAATTCAGACAGGGACTCAAGACAAGTGTTGTAAGTGCTTAGAGAGAAATGTTCACAGGATATATCTGAGGCCCCAAGGAAGGCAAGTTCAATTTGGGGAAGTAGAGTAATAAACATTCCCCAGAGTGCTTGCTTCAGCAGCACATATACTAAAATTGGAATGATACAGAGAAGATCAGCATGGCCCTTGCTCAAGGATAACACACAAATTCATGAATTGTTCCATAGTTTTTTAGAACAATGCCAAATCTCAGCAGAAAGAGGGCAATGCAATACAAGAAAGATGAACAGGAAGATATGAGTCTAGATTAAATTACTTATGCCTTTTAAGGAATTGAAATTCTTAGTCATGTGATTCCTGTAGTGGCAGTTAGGGTTCATTGCATACCCTTTTCTCTGTTCTTTCTTTTTTTTTTTTTTTTTTTTTTTTTTTT
>PVLC010005928.1:0-44079 GCA_004027655.1 Graphiurus murinus | reverse complement strand
GTGGGGCTGGGAATGTAGCTCAGATGTAGAATGCCCCTGGGTTCAGTTCCCAGTACCACAGAAATTTCTTTCTTTTTTTTTTCTTTTTTGCAGTACTGGGGGCTGAACCCAGAGGTATTCTACCTCCGAGCTACACCCCCAGCCCTATTTTTTATTCTTTATTTGAAACAGGATCTCACTAAGTTGTAGAGGGCCTCTCCCTAAGTAGCTGAAGCTGGCCGTGAACCCGGATCCTCCAGTCTCAAGCCTCCCAAGTACTGGGATTACAAGCATGCACCACCATGCCCGGCTCGTGTTGAGTTTCTTCCCTATTTTAATAGACTAACAATCTTGAAGCCTCAGTTTCCTCCTCTTTTAGATGTTTCCAGTGATCATCCATCTACTTTATGGGGGTGAGGTGAGGATCAAGTAGGATAAAGCAAGTTAAAGGGTTTTGAAAAACACAAAGCTCTATGTAAACTTAAGGTAATATTCTCCATTCCCATAGTCCCTTTTTACTGATTCTATTCACTGGTTCAAAACCAATTAACACATCTAAATGGCTTTTACATGTTAATTTGGCTTAGAAAGACCAGATGGTATCTTATTAAATTAATGGATAAAGTAAACAATTGGCCTTACCTGTCTATCAGGACAGAATATATGCTTGGACCAGACCCTCAGCTGGCTGTTCTCTGTAGCTGCAGCATCTGCACCTTTGACTATCTCGTGGCATTGGCAGAGTGACCCTTGGGATCCAGCCCATACTTTTAAAATTAAGCCAACGAGTAAACTGCAGAGAGGGGATCTGGACTCAAGTTACATATTACTGTTGAGTCTGAAAAAGCATTGTGAGATTCTGTGTGGCACTGAAGAGCTGTTAAAACAATTGGGGCTATGGTGCCTTGTCCGTCTTGAGTCTTTATTGCTACAAGATCACCAATGCAGAATGAGTAGCAATTTCACAAAGGGCACTGAACTATCTGTTCTTCCAAGACAATTGAGAAGTAGGCCTGGCTAACTTTGTGTATTATTGCCCTGCAATCTTGTCTCTTTCCCAAATCAATGGTCTGGTATTGATTTCTTTGCTTGTAATGATGCAAAAGCAATCTCCAAAGAACAGGTGGCAAGTGATTATATACTGGGCGTTGTTGGCAGGTTTGGGAAAGGATGTTTTACACTAAATGCTGAATATAAATGTCTTTATGAAGACCCTCTGGGCATTTCCAAAAGTGCCCAAGTTCTTGTACAACCTTCAAGGAATAGAGTATGAGGATGCTAAGAACCCTGCTTTTGGATATATAAGCAAAAGAGACCACAGTTAGCCCAGACAAACAACTCTACTATTTATCTTCTTAAAATATCCCTTCCCATACTAAGGGAATTTTAGAGTAAGGTAATAGGTGTGACTGTCTCTTAAAATGTTACAAGGAAGTCAGTGCTAGAATTTAACAGTCTGAAAGCCCTACCCCTTAACTACTCAAATCTACTGCAGTCATAGAGTACTAAAATCTTTACTTTGTGTAATGTCTTAGTTCTCTCAGGTTGCCATAACAAAACACCACAGACTGGATGACTTAATAGAAATTTAATTTATCACATTTGTGAAGGCTGAAAAGTCCAAGATCAAAGCTTCAACTCATTTGGTTTCTGGCGAGGTGTCTTCCTGGCTTATAGACAGCCACCTTCTCTCACATGGGCCTCACATGGTAGGCAGAAAGAGAGAGGAGGAAAGAACAAATGCTCTGGTGTTTCTTCTTATAAGAACTCCAGTCCTATTGTATCCAGGCCCTAAACTTATGACTTCACTGAACCTTAATTAACTCTTTATAGTCCCTATCTCCAAATACAGTAGGGGTTAGGGCTTCCACATATGAGTCAGAGGGGGGGAACACAATTTAGTCCTTAGCATTCCATCGTCACCCCCTCTCAAACTCATGTCCTTATCCCATAATAAACACATCCCAATAGCCTCAAAGTCTTATTCCAGAATGAACTCCAAAGTCCAAGTCCAAAGTTTCCTCTAAGTATTATCTAAATCGAATATGAGTGAGACTCAAAGTATGATTCATTCTAAGACAAAACTCCTCTCTAGCCATGAACCTATGAAACCAGACAAGTTATGTGGTTCCAAAATACAACTATGAACAGGCATAGAATAGACATTCCAATTCCAAAAGTAAGAAATCAGAAGGATGGAAGGAAAAGGTAATGGGTCCCAAAAGTCTCAAATCTAGCAAGTCAATTTCCATTAAAAAAAATTTTTTTTTTCGGTACTGGGGATTGAACTCAGGGGCGTTCTACCTCCGAGCTATATCCCCAGCCCTATTTTTTATTCTTTATTTTGAAACCTAGTCTCACTAAGTTGCGGAGTGCCTCACTAGGTAGCTGAGGCTGGCCGCGAACCTGGATCCTCCGGTCTCAGCCTCCCAAATGCTGGGATTACAAGCGTGGGCCACCACGCCTGGCTCTCTCAATTTCCATTAAATCTTAAGGCTCAAAAAAAATCCTTTTTAGCTGGGCGTGGTGGTGCACGCTTGTAATCCCAGCATTCGGGAGGCTGAGACCGGAGGATCTGGGTTCGCGGCCAGCCTCAGCTACCTAGTGAGGCACTCCACAACTTAGTGAGACTTGGTTTCAAAATAAAGAATAAAAAATAGGGCTGGGGATATAGCTCGGAGGTAGAACGCCCCTGAGTTCAATCCCTAGTACCGAAAAAAAAAATCCTTTTTAGTTTGACACTCTGCCCTCTGGGCCCACTCGGGTGGCAGCATAAACTGTAGGGCCCTGCAAGGTGGCTCCACCCCTGAGGTACTGCTCACCCCAGCCTCTACATCTAGAGAGAAACGCTTTGCCCATGAGACCTGTGGAGGAAGAGCAGCCCTGATGTCTCTCCATCACCTCTGGAATCATTCTTTCCTTTCCTCGAAGAATAGTGCACATTCACAGAGTCCTGTAGAATTTAAGACGTTTGGCAGCCTTCTTTCCTTTTGTACATTTTCTCTGTCCCCTTTAGTTCAAACCAGCAGTGTCCTTTCTGCTCTGATCCCATCCCTGCTCCTGGTTTCTGCTGAGAAAGCCGGTGAAATCCATTAGTCACACCCTGATCTCTTTATCCGGTGGTTGTTAAGCCACACCCTTCGTGTTCTGTAAAGACAAAGCTCTCAGCCCATGGTGGCACAGGCCTATAATCCTAGTACTTGGGAAGCTGAGACAGAAGGATTGGAGGCCAGCAAGACTCTATTTCAAAATAAAAAATAAAATAGGACTGGGGGTGTGGCTCATAGGTAGAGTGCCCTTGGGTTTAAACCTCAGTAACATACACACATACAAGAACAACCTCTCAATTTTTTTGCAATATAGATGGACTTCAAATTCCTTTTTTGCTTAACAATGCCTTCTTAATCTTTCTCACTTCCCATTTACTATAAGCAGTCAGGAAAAACCAAACTGTTCCTTCAAAATTTTGTTTAGAAATCTCTTCAGCTAAAAATCCAATTTTATCTTTTACAAGTTTTATTGTCCACAAACACTAGAACACACTTCAGCCATTTTATGACAAGTATGACAAGAACTGCCTTTCTTACAGTTCCAGCAACATGTTCCTCATTTCTTTTTCTTTCTTTTTTATGGTACTGGGGATTGAACCCAGGGGCATTCTACCTCTGAGCTACACCCCCCAGCCCTATTTTTTATTCTTTATCTTGAAACAGGGTCTCACTCCGTTGCAGAGGGCCTCACTAAGTAGCTGAGGCTGGCCATGAACCTGGATCCTCCGGTCTCAGCCTCCCTAGTACTGAGATTGATTATAAGCGTGGGCCACCACGCCTGGCTTTGTGTTCCTCATTTCCATCAGACACGTCACCAGAATTGCTCTTAACATCTATATTTATGGCAACTGTCTGCTCATGGTTTTCTAAGCTTTTTCTAAAAACTCTTCCAGTCTCTACTCAATTCCAAGGCTGCATCTACATTCTATCTTTTTGTTACACTGGTACCCCCCTTCTCAGTACCCAAATCTCAGTCGGCTCAGGCTACCATAAATACACACACACACACACACACACATATCATAGACTGGATAGTTTAAACAGCAGAAATTAATTTTTCAGTTCTGGAAGGTGGAATGCCCAAGATCAAAGTTATGGCCATTTCACTTTCTGGTGAGAGTTGTCTTACTGGCTTACCTTTATAGTGCATCCTGACATCACAGATATAAGAAGAGATGGTGTCCCTTCTCATAAGGATGCTAATCCTATCATATCAGGGCCCTACACATGACCTCATTTAGCCCTAATTATCTCCTTACTGAGCCTATGTCCAACTGTAGTCATTTGGAGATTAGAGCTTCAGCATAGGAATAGGGGGCAGAGAGACAAACAGTTCAGTCCATAGCAGGTATTATACTTGTCTTTGTTTTTCATGGAAATATAGTTCTATTTCATATATTTATATATTTTTCATTTATAGCTCTATTTCATACATATATATACTTTTTTTTTTTTTTTTTTTTTTTTTTTTGCGGTACTGAGAATGGAACCCAGTGGCATTCTACCTCCAAGCTACACCCCCAGCCCTGTTTTTTATTCTTTATTTTGAAACAGGGTCTCACTAAGTTGCAGAGGGCCTCACTAAGCAGCTGAGGCTCGCCTCAAACCTGGGTCTTCCAGTCTCAGCCTCCCAAATGCTGGGATTACAAGCCCTAAATTTTATTCAACATGAATATCTTTATTATTTGTATTGATCTTAAACTAAAAGGCATTACAGTACAGAATAAAGAGTTTTGGAGAGCCGGGCGTGGTGGTACACGCTTGTAATCCCAGCATTTGGGAGGCTGAGACCAGAGGATCTGGGTTCTCGGCTAGCCTCAGCTACTTAGTGAGGCACTCCGCAACTTAGTGAGACCTGGTTTCAAAATAAAGAATAAAAGGAGCTGGGATGTAGCTTAGCGGCAAAGCACTTGCCTTGCAAGTGCAGCACCCTGGGTTCGATCCCCAGTTCCAAAAAGACAAAAAAAAGACCCCCATCAAAATAAAGAATAAAAAATAGGGGTGGGGGTATAGCTCGAAGGTAGAATGCCCCTGAGTTCAATCCCCAGTACCTCAAAAAAAAAAAAAAAAAAAAAGTTTTGGAGTCACCTGACCTTGGTCCAAATTCCGAATCTATCTCTATATTTTTTTTCCCCAAGGTGCTGGGGATTGAACCCAGGGTCATTCTACCTCTAAGCTATACCCCAGCCCTATTTTATTTATTATTTTAAAACAGGGTATCACTAAGTTGCTGAGGCTGGCTGGAACCTGCAATCTTCCTGTCTCAGCCTTCCAAATACTGGGATTACGGGAGTGTGCAGCCACACCCAGCTCTATCTTTGTATTCTTAAACAGGTCAGTGAGACCGGAGGATCCAGGTTCGCCAGCAGCCTCAGCTACCTAGTGAGGCACTCCGCAACTTAGTGAGACCAGGTTTCAAGATAAAGAATAAAAAATAGGGCTGGGGTATAACTCAAAGGTAGAATGCCCCTGAGTAAAATTCCCAGTACCGCAAAAAAAAAAAAAAAGAACTGGGATTACAAGAGTGCGCCACCACGCCCGGCTCTCTCTTGGTTTTTACATCAACGGATACTGAACTGCCCTACCTACCTCATAAGATTATTATAATACACATGTTTATATAGCAAAACTGCTTTTATAAAGTACATGTAAAATATCATAATGTATTATTGTTATTAACAATAATGGAAAATTACTGCTCTACATTCTATAGATCTCTTGCTATTATTCTTTAATATTGGGCATTAGCCCAAGCATATTTAGATAGGTTCTGCACTTAGATATTTTCTTTCTCATTACTTCAAAGATGTAAACATCATTTTTTCCTTAAAATTATGAGAAGGCTACAAAATGTAACAGCCTCAAGAATTTCAGTGCTGCCAAAAATTGGAAACAAATTAAGTGCCTGGTATTAAGGAAACAATTTAACAAATTGTAGTACATCAGCCCCATAGAATGTTTGTAACCATTAAAAGTGGTAATTATGAAGGCTATATAAAATGAAAAACGTTTGTTGTAAAATGTCATAAAATAGCAAATAGTACGATCATAACTTTTAAAAATTGACCAACAAAATGGTAATATGCAAATAATTTCTATGTTAGAATGGTGGTAATTATAGGTGATTTTTATTTTGTTTAAAACGATGTCATAATGTCTTTTCAGTGGGGAAAAGAAAACTAAAGCATTAGAGATTTTGGATAATTTCACACTAAGTTTCTTCAAGGCACAGGTAGCCTTAGTTATTCATCTCTGTAGTCCTCCATACCCTCTAGCATAAATTATAAATACCTCCTATTTCATGCTCCTCGGCTTTTGCACACACTGGTTTCTTTGTTTAGACTACCCTCATCCTAGGAGGTAGTATGATACACAATGAAGAATTTCTGCATTGTGATCTGCAGATGACCCATTCAGAATTACCCGAGGGATCCTATTATAAACATCATTTTCTCAGCACCATCTCATACTTACGGAATCAGAATCCCTGGCAGTGAGACCTGGGAAACTGCATTTGTAGCAGTAGTTCCCACATATAAAATTTGAGGGCTTTTGACAAAAAATTCAAGAATTAGACTTTTAAGTCAGACAGACCTAAGTTTAAATGTGTGGTTTAGCCAGGTGTTGTGGTATATGCTTGTAATCCCAGTACTTGGGAGGCTGAAACAGGAGGATGGCAAGTTCATGGCCAGCCTCAGCAACTTAGTGAGGTCCTTTCCAACTTAGTGAGACCCTGCTTCAAAAGAAAGAATAAAAAATAGGGTTGGAGGTGTAGCTCATAGGTAGAATGCCCCTGAGTTCAACCCCCAGTACCACAAAATGAATGAATGAATGCATGAATGAATAAGTGGTTTAGCTACATATTAACTATGTTATTTGGCACTTGCCTTTTCTTTTTTTTCTTTTTTCTTTTTTTTTTTTTTTTTTTTTTGCGGTACTGGGGATTGAACTCAGGGGCATTCTACCTCCAAGCTACACTCCCAGCCCTATTTTTTATTCTTTATTTTGAAACCAAGTCTCACTAAGTTGCGGAATGCCTCACTAGGTAGCTGAGGCTGGCTGCGAACTCGGATCCTCCAGTCTCAGCCTCTCAAATGCTGGGATTACAAGCGTGCACCACCACGCTCAGCTGGCACTTGCCTTTTCTAAGTCCAGTGTCTTTATCTATAAAATGCAAAGGGAAAAAATCTTCATTCTTCTTAAAGCCATTGTAAAAAAAAAAAAATCATAGGTTAATATATAGTGATATATATAGTGATTTTATATATATATATATAAGAGCATCATTTGATACAAAGTGAAGAATTCAATAAATGATAGTTATTTATTCCCCCATTCGCATCTTATGTACCTAGAAACTCCTCTCTGTTCTTAAAGAATTCAGCTCCAAGCTGGGTATAGTGGCACACACCTATAATCCCAGCAACTTGGAAGGCTGAGGCAAGAAGATTGCAAGTTTAAGGCCAGCCTGGGCAACTTAGCAAGACCCTGTCTCAAAATAAAAAATAAAAAGACCTGTGGGTGTAGCTCAGTGGTAGAGTACCCCTAGGTTGAATTCCCAGTACCACTCACATGCACAAAGAATCCAGATAGCTGGGCTTTGCGGCACATGCCTATAATCCCAGTACATGGGAGGTTGAAATAGGAGGATCGAAGGTTCAAAGCTAACCTCGGCAATTTAGTGGGGCTATTAACAACTTAGTGAGACCCTGTTTTCAAAAAGAAAGTAAAATAAGGCTGGAGGTGTAGCTCGTAGATAGACTGTTCCTGAGTTCAATCCCTAGCACCATACACACACTCAAAAGGAGCAATTAGAAAAACAGTAGCAAAGGACAGGGTCCTACAGGCCAGAGAGTCCACATTTGCAGAGGGCTTGAGCATAATGAGGATGCAGGCCGGGCGTGGTGGTGCACACTTGTAATCCCAGTACTTGGGAGGCTGAGATTGGAGGATCCCAGGTTCATGGCCAGCCTCAGCTGCTTAGTGAGGCTCTCCACAACTTAGTGAGACCCTGTTTAAAGACTAAAAAATAGGGCTGGCGGTATAGCTTGGAGGTAGAATACCTCTGGGTTCAATCCCCAGTGCCACAAAAAAAAAAAAGAAAGAAAGAAAGAAAAGAATGCGGATGCAGAAGAAGGTAAGAGTTCAATCTCTGGAAAGCCAGGTCTCACTGATGGTTGGGATGGATACCAGCTCAGTGAGTGAGAGGGAGAAGAGAATGCAGGACTGGAGGCAGCCAGCACAGCCTACGTTTTAAGTGTTTTAGTGAAGGAAAGGCCACTCTTTCACCTTCAACTCCTATTTCTGTCTCATCCATGTCTTCTTTTTTCCTCTCATCACCATTTGGCAAACCACCTCCCAACAGATTAGACCGGCTGTCTCTGTGGGCTGCATGTTGGCTGGCCTCCAGCCCTTAACTTCCCCGCTTTCTAAATAAAACTGAACATAAACTCAAGCATGAACTTAACTTCCCTGCTTTCTAAATAAAATCTACCTTGATTTTTCTCCCTTTCAAAAAAATCTGAGTAGCTACTGACCAAACACATAATCCTTACAGTAAACAAAAGTCAATTTTAGAAAGGCCTTCATTCCACACAGGAAGAAAGCAAGGCCAGAGAGGGACAGTCACTTTTGCACAGGAACACCAGCTTTATGGCAGGCTGCCTCCTGACTCCTAGGCAGAACTTTGCCTATTAATCACACTTGAGTCAGTAACTGCCCCGCTGTTCTTCAGTGTTGTTCCTGAATGGATAAATGACAGTCTTTTGCCTACAAGCAGGGTGGACACTTGGTAAAAGTTATGACTCAGTCTCACTGAGACCTTTTTTACTTCTCTCATGAATTCATCTTATAACAACTATTACCAAGAGAGGCCACATAATAAATTTGGATTAAATTATTTTGAAAAAAATACTAAAAGTCTTATATAAGTTAAAAATGTAATTTTCAAGCCTGGCATGGTGGTGCACACTTGTAATCCCAGTACCTGGGAGGCTGAGACTGGAGGATCCAGGTTCATGGCCAGCCTCACCTACTTAGTGAGGCTCTCTGCAGCTTAATGAGACCCTGTTTCAAAATAAAGAATAAAAAATAGGTCTGGAGCTGGAGCTTGGAGGTAGAATGCCCCTGGGTTCAATCCCCAGTACCAAAAAAAAAAAAAAAAAAAGGTAATTTTCAGATATTTTTCCCCCAACAATGGGTAGTAGGTATCTTTTCCTCTTTTTTTGGCAGGACTGGGGATTGAACTTAGGAACATTCTAGCTCTGAGCTACACTCCCAGCCCTATTTTTTATTCTTTATTTTGAAACAGGGTTCATTAAGTTGTAGAGGGCCTCACTAAGTAGCCAAGGCTGGCTGTGAACCTGCAATCCTCCTGTCTCAGCCTCTCAAGTACTGGGATCAAGTGTGCCACCATGCCTGGCTATCTTTTCCTTTAAAAATATATATATTTATTTATTTATGTATGTATGTATTTATTTGTGGTACTGAGGATTGAACCCAAGGTATTCTACCTCTGAGCAACACCTCCAACCCTATTTTATTTTTTTATTTTGAAACATGGTCTCACTAAGTTACCACATGCTGATCTTGAACCTGCAATCTTCCTGTCTCAGTCCCGGCATTATAGGTGTGTACCACCATACCATGCTCTGTCTTCTTTTTTTTTTTTTTTTAGTACTGGGGATGGAACCCAGGGGCATTCTACCCCTGAGCTATACCCCCAGCCCTACTTTTATTCTTTTTATTTTGAAATAAGGTCTCACTAAGTTGCAGAGGGCCTCACTAAGTAGCTGAGGCTGGCTGCGAACCCGGATCCTCCTGTCTCAGCCTCCCAAGTACTGGGATTATAAACGTGCGCCACCACACCCAGCTTATCTTCTCCTTTTTAAAGTAGTCCAGATCTTTTGTTCTCAAGGGTAAGGCAGACAAAGCTGTGAAGATGTGCACTTCCCTATTACAATAGTGGGGCTGCTTACTTTCTTCCAGCTATACCAGAATCTTGTTAAAAGCTTATAATGAAGTAGAGGTAAACTGTGGAGACCAGCATCTTTTATTGCATTTTTGACTCCAGAGTCTCTGTTTATCTCATTTGGGTGGATGCTGAGAAAGCAAGACACTAAATGAAAAAGCATTAGCAGGAATAACCATGATTGGTAGGAATTTACAACTAGTTCAAACTATCTACACAGGCAATTAATTACTGGCTTAGTGGTAAGGGAAAAAAAACTAGATGGGAAACCACTTCTACTTTCATAACTCAGCACAAACATGCCCAACATTGAAACTTCACAGAAAGGGATTGATGAGCAGCTAATTGCACATATGCATGGCTATCCTAGGTTAGTGTCTGCTTCATTTCACGGCTCAGTGCCTATAGGTGCCAAAGAGTCTCAGCTGGGAACTGGTTTATTAAGGAGAGGTTTGGGATGCTCATGTAAACCTGGAACCAAAATGGATTGTCCAGTAAGGAAGATGATGAGATGAGAGGACAAACTGAGAGTTACAAGCAGGGATTCAAATTAATCAAACTCCTAATGTGGACCCCAAGCTGGTTATTAAACTGCTTTGTGCCTCAGTTTCTTAGTGTGAACATCCTAAGGCATCATTCTGTCAGCCTAAATTACCAGCTGAGGAATACAAGCGATTTTCTTTTGGTCCACATGCTGAGTGGAAGAATAAAAAGATTTGATGAGTACAAGTTACAGATAAAATGGTAAAATCTTACACAGTTGCCTTCTTGAATTTTCCTTCTCTGTTCCAAAATGGGTTTCTTGGACTCGTGAACATTTTTTGCTGTGATTCAAGCTGTAAAATACCTGGTCTACCTGATAGGCCTATAGCAGATTCCTGTGTATGGAGTTGGGCCCAGATAGCATTTTATTTATTAAATACATAATCCATTTGTAATATCATTGTAAGAGCTTGACAGTGGGAGTGGGCAGGGGAGTCTTACCTCTGTCGCTGCAAGTAAAGCAGTACTTCTAGGTAGATCAAGGAATGAAAGTTAGCCAGTAATTAGCCTGTATTCTTAGAATGAGGTTGTACCAAATACTGGGTATCAATTTAGAAGGTTTTCATTCTACACTCTCCCATTTGCAATTGTGGTTTTGTGTAATGTGACAAAATAGCACAGATGGTCTAATGTGTGTGATCTTCAGTGTTTCTCATTTTCTTCTCTCTACAGTTCATTCCCTACAATACCCATCTCACTTAAGATTCACTGAGGCACTGTAAAATGCAGAGCATGAGATGGAAATGAGATTCCCTACTGATAAAGTGGAAGTAGGCTGAAGGCACACTGGGCCCATAATAGAAAAATAAAAAGCTAATGGAGACCAGTTTTGAAGAGCCCTGTATTTTGTAATTATTGCTTTCTTTGGGGAAAGGGAGAGAAAATTGAATGGGATGGTGAAGAGCCATGTCGTTCTGGGTAGTTTTGTGCAGTGTGAAGCCAGTGAGCCTCCAGGGCAGCCTAGGCTCGGCAGACAGCCTTCATTGATCTGATTTTACTCTACTGTGTAAAAAGGGTGTTATTCAGATTTGTCAGCCACTGCCCCTCCCCATGACCTTGCAATTTCCATCTGTTTCATAAAAGCTGTTCATATATTCTAGCTGTTCTGAGTAAATAAACTGTATGGCCACGCTGGATCAGATGTAGCTTTTTCTCACTGTTTTATACAGATATATTGAACATGTACTCTCTTAGAGAAATAACACCTGGGAAGGGCTTTAAAAGAGTAAACTCAGATGAGGAAGGAGTAGGAGTGAGGGGCTGACTTCAGACAGCTTAGTATAAGAGTAAGTGGAAAAGAGATAGGAAACTGGAAATGGAAGTGACTCCAGGACTTTATCCTGTGAAAATAATGGGATGCTACTAGGAAGTTTAAATAGGCAAGTAATAACCAATTTTTTCAAGATGGCTCTGTGACCATGTGGAAGGTATATTTGAGGAGAATCACATGAGAAATAGGGAGACCTGTTAGAAAGTTTTTGTGGTTGTTCAGGCAAGTGATGATGGTAACAATAGAGATGGAGAAAGAGGTTAATGTGAAAGCTATTTAGAAATGAAATCAGTAGGTGTTGATAAACCTGTTGGATGTATGGAATGAAGATAGAAATCCAGAGTGAACTTGGTTTCTCATCCAGATGTCAGGACAGATAATGGAGCCATTTACCAGGAAAAGGAAGACAGGAAGAGCCAGGAATGTGGTGGGAAGAGGAATTCAGGTTTGATTAAGCTGAGTTTCAGAAATCCATGGGATGGGACATACATGGAGAGAAATCAAGTAGGTCATTATATAGATCAGTGTGAAACTCAGAGAGAGACAACTGTGTGTTACAGATGCAAATGTGAAGTCAGCGGTGCATGCAAAGCAGTCACTAAAGCGAGTGTATGGAGGAAGAAAGAAGATAGAGCAGACATTCCAAACACTAGATCTCAAGGAACTTTTGGGACAAAGGGTCAAGAGCAGCCTGGGTAACCCCACTCCATTCTACAGCTGATCAGTTTCCACTCATGTTATCTGGATTTGCCAAATGTTCACACTTTTCACCATACCCCTCTACGTTGTTGCCTCAAACTAAACATTTGTTGCTGAAAGAGCAGCAAGATGTAGGTCCTCTTTAAAGAAAAGTCTCAGGCGTTGAGGTCATTCTGAAAGGGTCTGCAGTATTATGCACATACGCTGCCTTTTTCTGCCCAGCTGCTTGTAATGCAGCTTTACACACACACACACACACACACACACACACACACACACACACACACAGAGAGAGTCTGCTTTATAAAGTTAGCTGTGTCTAGGTTGAGCCTCTTATTACAAACATAAATGCTTTATAATGGCAAATTTGCCTCAACAATATGCAGAGCAGTTGCCATGAGCAACACAGAAAATGAGTGTTTGGAATTAAACTTTTCAGGTTGTGCATGAGGAGTCATTGCCAAGCTCTGTTTCCCTGCTAAGATTAGGCTTCTGTAAGTGTTACATGCTTTGACCTGGGTCTGAGAAGGTCTCGGGAGAGGGTGATTTGGCTCTGATTCTGTAAGCATAGCTTTTTGTTTTGTTTTTCCTTTTCCCAGCAAGTGCTTTGTCAATGTTGAGAAGGTCCCACCCCTATATTTGGGGACTGGTCAGATTTCTGCAGGATGCCACATCTTGCAGATGGGAAGTGCTGAGGAGCCCTCAGATGCTTGGTGGCCTTCCTCTTCTATGTCTTCACCCAAACAAGTGCCCAGTTTCCCCTCAAGCACCCATTTTTGCAGTAGTGCGTTATTCACCTGGGGGGGTGTACCTACCAGCTGCTGGCTGTTCCTTTGGATGTTCCTCTGACTGCTCTAGAGAGGCTCAAGCAGTGAGGTCGCTGTGCTCAATGGCTTCTTGTGCTCCTCATGCTTTTTGCATGAATTCAGCATCACCACCTTTATGGAACCAAAAATTTGTCCAGAAAAAGGCCCCATGGTGTCTTTTACAAGATTCACCCTTCACCAGAGCCTAGTTTTGTTCTGCTGCAGTTTACAAGTAAACAATGCCTGGATATTGGTATCACAGCTCCCTCTAGTGTCTCTGAGGCACAGGCTCTCCTACGATTTTTCTGCTCTTCCAGAAAAGAAGACAAGCACAGAATCTGCCAAAATCGGCAGCATTTTAAGTAGACTTTTCCATACATATTCAAAGCAAATATGAGGTGATTTTTCTCCCATTAAACAAGGGAATCTTACACGAAGATATGAGACTACTCTAGCTCCAGTTTTATTTCTGATTTAAAATTTGGAAGCTAGGCGTGGTGGCGCACACCTGTAATCTCAGTACTTAGGAGATTGAGACAGGAGGATCTCAGGTTTGAGTATAGCCTCAACAAGTACTAGGACTCTCATCAACCTGGAAAGACCCTGTTTAAAAATAAAATAAGCTGGGCGTGGTGGCACACACTTGTAATCCCAGCATTTGGGAGGCTGAGACCAGAGGATCTGGGTTCAAGGCAAGCCTCAGCTACTTAGTGAAGCACTCCACAACTTAGTGAGACCCTGTTTCAAAATAAATTATAAAAAATAGGGCTGGGGGGAGGTAGAATGCCCCTGAGTTCAATCCCCAATACCACAAAAAATAAAATAGGGCCAGGGGTATACTTGGCAGGAGAATGTCCCTGGGTTCAATCCCCAGTACCCTCCTCCCCAAATTGGGGGGGGGGGCAGTCTAGTAATCCTGTGGAAATCATTCTTACTGGAAAGTGTAGTCTTTAGATTCCTCCAGCTCGATCCATCTACCCTTTATAAGAAAAGAAGGTAAATTTCTTTCAAGAAAGATAAATGAAAATGAAAAGCCAAGAAGAAGTTAAGTAGAAAAAATATTGGGTAAGAGAAAGGGAGAAGAAAACCCAGCAATAAGAACCCTGTCTATTAGTTCTGGAAAGAGTGGCTTGTTTTCTGAAATAACTTTTGGGCTGGAAATTTATCATCTGAAGTCAGATCATTTTGATTTAAAAAAAAAACAAAAGGAGTCAAGTTATTAATATTTGAAAAATGGTTGCTATGCGGTACATAGAATAATATAATTCTCATACCTAAATTAACATCATCGCAGGCTCCATAATAAAGATTTATGAGATACCCCTCATGTGAAATCCTATTATGGAAATCTCTATAAGTCTATGTTTGGGTTATAACTGGTTTCATGGTTATGAACCGATTAAAAGCCCTGGTATTTCCCCTTCTCTTCCATTCCAGTCTTCGCTCATTTTCATTTGCCCTTAAACTAGAGTGACCCATTATTCTTCAGCTTATGTGTTGTAAAATGAAGAGATAAGGAAGTGCCGCCCACTCAGGTTGGTTATCTAGGCAGACCATTTTCCTTCAGAGCATCTAAAATAGTGGAACAATTTATCATTTCTTCTTCATAAATCACTTTGATCCTTTATCTCAAGTTGATCTGTGAAGCAAAACATAAATTCTGGTTGTAGTATCCATGTTCTTATCTACTCCCAAAACTCTAGAGGACCTTATAAAAATGTGTATATATGTCTGTGCCCATTTGTGTGTCTTAAGTAAAATTTAAGTGCCAGAGTCAGAATATCTTCTCTGCTTCTCATGTTAACTACCAGGTGGCGAGTTCTCAGTGCGACTGAATAAGTATGACACACACACTTACTTCCACAGCACTGACCAGAGATACCAAGTCTCTAAATGTAATGAGTCTAGTAAATGAGAAAGTGATGCTTTTCTTCCAGTACTGGCCTACCTTTCTTTTCTTTCTAATATCTATTTGAATAGAAAGTAGAGCATGCTGCTTCTCAGAACTAGGGACCCATCTGCATCTTCCTAAGAAAATGTATAGCTTTCTGTCTAAATAAAATGACCAGAAAAATGCTTTTATAAGATTTGCTCCTTTTTGTATTACTGCTACACACTGGGGAGCTTTGGTATCTGAACTGTGGTGGCATCTCCTGCTGAGGAGGAAGAGCAGGCAACCTGCTATTAGCAGGGTGCTGAGGGAATCATGACCTGTGAACTGGTGTTAGAGACTGAGTCTTCCATTGTTGGCCTCTCGGTCTCATTAGGATAAACTCATTTGGAGGTGATTTTACTTCTTGCATTTATAGCCTTTGAGACTAGAAATACTTGTTATGGTATGTAGGATTCTTGGCTGATATTTTAATCAAGAAAACTTCCTTGATCAAAGATCTTACCATCTCAATATTGGGCATTAAATGAGGCTTGTTCAGAGAAAGCATAAAACTCAGAATCCAGCCATTGAATATTTGCTTTGCTCTAATGAGATCAGACCAGTGATTCCCTGGACTCCTTATCCTTACCATGCCAGTGCACTGTGAGTGCCAGACTTGCAACCATAAAAATCACATGCATTGAAATGTTAAGGAAGCCTGGTTTACCTGGCCAATTGTATGTCACTCTCCTAACCAATGAGAAGTTAAACCAAAGGGTGATGGGTTATAAAACAAAGTTTTCTGGCCTAAGGTAAGAGCCATCTGAGCCAGGTGTGGTGGCACATGCCTGTAATCCCAGTGCTTGGGAGGCTGAGAGAGACAGGAGGATCACAGTTTCGAGGCCAGCCTCAACAACTTAGTGAGATCCTCAGCAACTTAGTGAGGCCCTGTTTCCAAATAAAAAAATAAAAAGGACTGAGGTTGTAGCTCAGAGGTAAAAAGTCCTTGGGTTCAGTCACCAGCAACACACACACACACACACACACACACACACACACACACACACACACAGCCATCTGTTGGCCTATTATGTAAGTCTGGACTGTAAACCTCTATGAAAAGTAGGTGAAATTTTTGTTATTCTATTTTCTAAATGAGACATGGGGTATAGTTGAAAGAGTAAGCGTTAGCCAAGTGTGGTAGCGAGAGACAGGGATCTAGTTTCATTCTTTACATATGCACATCTAATTTTTCCAGCATCAAACCGGGCGTGATGGCACATGCTTGTAATCCCAGTACTTGGGAGGCTGAGACAGGAGGATCGAAGGGTTGTGGCCAGCTTCAGCTACTTAGTGAGTTCCTCTGCAACATAGTGATATCCTGTTCAAAAATAAAGAATAAAAAATAGGGCTGGGGGTGTAGCTCAGAGGTAGAATGCCCCTAGGTTCCATCCCTAGTACTGCAAAAAATTTTTTAAAATAATAATAATTTTCCCAGCATCATTTGTTGAAGAGACCCTCAGCCTAATTGAAGGGTTGATGTGCTAACTAGAGATGGTATGCATACAGTGGGAAGCCCAGCCTTGCATGTAGATGGCCATGAGAAGGGATTCTAATATTACTATGGCTCAGCATGGAGATACCAAGACCCTTCCTGAAGACTTACTATATGACTGTTGGTTTCTAACTATTCACCTTCCATTTGATCCTCCTCAGTACAGTGTAAGCCTGGTTATTAAAGTGTGGATTTTAAATTATATTACTTACTTTTATTTTTCAGATCTGTAAGAGCAAAGCTAAAGAATCTCAGCAGTATTATCACAGCTTGGCCGTCCGGCAGAGTCTGGCTGTCCATTTTAACATCCAGCAGGACTGTGGGCATTTCCTTGCTGAAGTCCCCAACCGTCTACTTCCCTGGGAGGATCCTGATGCCCCTGAAAAGGCAGCAGATGAAACAGAAGACAGTGAAGAAGAGGCAAAAGGAGAAACTGACGGGAAAAGCCCAGAGGTCCGCCCTGAAACAGAGTCATCCCAGAAAGACAGCCAGGGAGTCACAAGTAGGAAGCAGAGAAGCCATGTTGTGGTCATCACCAGAGAGGTTCCCCATCTCACTGTGGCCGATTTTGTGCGAGACTCTCTGGCCCATCATGGGAAAAGCCCTGATTTGTATGAGAGGCAAGTGTGTCTGCTGCTCTTGCAGCTGTGCTCTGGCCTTGAGCACCTCAAGCCCTACCATGTCACTCACTGCGATCTACGCCTGGAGAACCTGCTGCTTGTCCACCACCAGCCTGGGGGAGCTGCCCAGGGCCTCGGGCTGGCGGAGCCCAGCCCCACTTTGTCTTGTCCCACGAGGCTCATCGTGAGCAACTTCTCACAAGCCAAGCAGAAGAGCCATCTGGTAGACCCTGAGATCCTGCGGGACCAGTCCCGCCTTGCTCCGGAGATCATAACGGCCACCCAGTATAAAAAGTGTGATGAGTTCCAGACAGGCATCCTCATCTATGAGATGCTGCACCTACCCAACCCCTTTGATGAGAACCCAGAGCTGAAGGAGAGGGAATACACACGCGCAGACCTGCCTCGCATCCCTCTGCGCTCCCCCTACTCCAGGGGCCTGCAGCAGCTAGCCAGCTGCCTCCTGAATCCCAACCCTTCTGAGCGCATCCTCATTTCTGACGCCAGGGGCATCCTCCAATGTCTGCTCTGGGGCCCCCGCGAAGATCTCTTCCAGACCTTCACCGCCTCCCCAAGTCTAGTGCAAAGGAACACCCTGCTCCAAAACTGGCTGGACATCAAACGAACACTGCTGATGATCAAGTTTGCTGAGAAGTCCCTGGACAGGGAGGGAGGGATCAGCCTTGAAGACTGGCTCTGTGCTCAGTATCTGGCATTCGCTACTACAGACTCCCTCAGTTGTATTGTGAAAATCCTGCAACATCGTTAGCGCAGCCTGGAGGCTGCTCTTCCTACATTTCCACCTTCTTCATATCTCCCCTGTGTTTCCCTGTCCTAGTCCACTGAATTCAAAGAAAGGAGAGAGACAAACCATGAAAAAATGGGTCCATTCAGAAGGGTCATCCACAGTTCCAAATCGAGTGAGAAGCTGAGTCTGCTTTAACTTTACAGAAATTCAACTGCACATTACAGTTTCCTTCCCTTGGAACACCTTTCATCCTAATAGTCCCACAAATGCAGGTAAAACATGAAAATGTACATCCTTGAAGGGACAGGTCCTATAATATAAACTCAGTGAGCTGTGTCCAGTTCTTCCATAACTCTGAAGACCGCCTGTCTTTTTAGCAGCAAGTATTTATTCTCACTAGCAATAGCCAGACGTCACCAACCTCTACCGGCATCCAGTGTGCTCTCACAACAGACTTCTTTCTTTAGGGCATCAATAACTGACTCTACCAGAAAGACCTGCCATTCTTAGCCTCAGCCCAGTTTTGGTTATCAGGGACTGTATCCTTTGTTCCAGCAGACAGTAGAAAAAAAAGGAGGGATCCCTATGGCTTGGGTCATGGACCCATTTTTATTTCTGGTATGGGTAAGTGTGTGCACTGCATGGAGGATGCCCCAGTAGCCTCCTCTCTGCTGCCACTGCCTGATTCTCCTTCATCTCTACTCTGTCTCCACTTGCTCATAAAGTTTGGTTCATCAGCCACTTGTGGCCCATTACACAACTGACCCCAGGTGGTGTCACCGATGCCTCAGCAGGGTGGAGCGCAGTTCAGAGCTTATAAATCGCTGGCAGGACATGAGGAGATGCTTTTCTTACATGTGCAATTCTCTAGGGGCCATCAGGGAACAGAGTTTAAAGTACTGTGCTTTGACTGCTGTCAGAGCTGTCAGCGATGGCAGCCAGGGCTGGCGGGGCCTGGATCAGAGTTTTCCCCCGAGCAATAATTGGCCAGCTTCCTTCCATCAGTAGCCAGTGTTAACTAGTCGACCAAATGCTGTAGACAACAGCCCTGACTGGAACGGCTGTCAGTTTAGCTCGGCGATCTCTTTAGACGGCACTGCAAGGCTGGCTGTCGGGATGGCCAGAAGGCAGGGGACGGGGAGAAGATCACTGATGAGATGGCCGACCTCTTCCAGAGAGACCTCCTCCAGTGTAAGTGGTGCGTTGCTCCTAGAACTCTCGGTGGCTCTGGAGGACAGCTCACAGGAAGGCCGATTGCTGAGGTGGGAGGCTGAGAGCTGCTCCCCTTGGAGCCGGTGCTCCTCTCCCGTGGATAAATGTGCAATTTTTATATGTATTTTTTAGCTGTATATTACAGTGTTTATGTTGCAACTTCACCTGAAGCCAGATCCACAGAAAACTTTCCCCTCTTTCCTCGGCACATATTTGCGCTAAGAAACAAGTGTTCCTTCTGCCTGTGTGTGCGTGTGTGTGTAAGTGCTTATTTTATTCAAAACTGTGAGTATCTGTTTACTTCAACCTTGAAGTCCCAAGAGTCGTTCGAACATTGTGCGTGTGTATACACATGTGTACCTGTGTGTGCATGCACACCCATGCTGGAAGTAGACGCCAGGCCTCTGGGAGCAGCCTGTGGCAGGACTGACAGGAGTGTTCTCTGCACAAGGCAGTGAGGGGGCCTGCAGCCTTCATCCACCAGTGCAGAGTTTTCTTAAAGCCAAGACTGATGGTGCAGTATTACTTAGATGACACATTAGTGGAGTTGGAAATTTCTAAACTTTTAACATTTTTAACAGCCTTCATGTGATTCATCTATATCAAAGAGGATCAAGAATCTCGGTGTGGTGACCCACACAAGTATTCCCAGTACTTGGGTGGCTGAGACAGGAAGATCACAGATTCATGGCCAAACTCAACAACTTAGCAAGGTCCCTCTGCAATCTAGCGAGCCCATGTTTCAAAATAAAAATAAGGTTAGGGGGTGTGGTTCAGAGGTAGAATGCCTCTGGGTTCAACCTCCAGTACCAAAAAGAGAGAGAGAGAGAAAAAAGATCAAGAAAGGAGAAGAATGTATTTTATTGTACTTTTAATTTTTTTTCTTTTTATTTAAGAGAATGATATATGTGAGGCTCCATGTGGAGTATGTCCTCCTGGCCAGCAGTCAGGACTCCCAGGAAAGAAGGCTGGCAGCCCACAAGGAGCCTTGCCTTCTGCAGTCAGAGTGCAGGCTCTGGCCCTAGGAATGGCCTTGGAGTGGGCATGCCACTGCAGGCCAGCAGTCCACTCTCACTCGTCCTGTGGCATGGCTGCACCTTGTCTGGAGGCTGGTGTTTGGCTCATCCTGCGTAGCCCATGTGCACATAACTCCTTGCCCAATTATGCACTGAACTGGCAGCACAGACCACTGCCATGTCAGCCAGCTCATTCCCTCAGCTCCCCCCCCAAAAAAAAAACAGTCTGCAAATTGAGACATACTTTCTCAATGTCACTCTCTTGGTGCCTTGCCCATGTAAATTTGAATGTTGACTATTTAATGAGGTTACATATTTAATGCAGAATGTTCCCTGGTCCCTCTGTTTGTTCTGTCTCTAGGTATTTTTTTTTCTTTTTTTCCTGTTTTGACTTGGATCCAGCCTTTACTTTCACTCCATAGTAGAACAAGCATGACACCCCCACTAGCGTCATCTTACAGCACTGGCAAAGGGAGCGCCTCTTCACACCACATGCATTTAGCACCAGTTCTGTGTCCACGTTTGTGAAGGGCAAAAGAGGAATGCCAGCTCATCAGAGAAGGGCCGTGAATTTCCCAGAGACAGGTGGCTACATTAATTTTCTCTGGGTGATGGCCAAAGAATGTGAGGGGGAGGGACAGAGGGTGTTACAGGTTAGAACAGAATAGAGAGAGAAGAACTGTATTTCTAGGCAAGAAGTACTTCAGATGGTCCTTAGGATATTTTTCCAAAATAATGAAATTCAGTCAGTCTGACATCATGAATACATTTCTATTCTAATTGTGATAGGAACTCTGAATTCATTCATCAACTGGAAAGAATACTCTCTATAGACACATATATACATTTTACATATTATGTGAGTTTGGGATTGCAACTAGTATAGCACTTTAAGTTGTCTCAGATAATATGAAGTTACTGTCTTCCATATTGATTGGAAATGCTTTTCTTTTCTACTGAAGTCTATGCTATAGATTCTTCCATTTATATTGCAAGTTGGAACAATTAAGCCTGTATTTGGGCGTTTCCATAAGCTGCATGAGCATGCACGGTCTCTCTGACACCTGGGTGCTGGAGAGACAGGACAGTGGCTGGAGCAGCCAAGAGCATGAATGAATGTATCGCAGAGTGCCTTGTTAGAGTGGTAATCTAGTTTTGGAAGGAAGCGAGTTGGGGTGTTGCACAGAGAGGACCGGGACTGCTGGAAGCCTCCCATGCCAGTGGAGGGGAGCCCTTCTGCTTCACGTGCACTGATGTGATATGCAGAAGCCAGTCATGAAGAACACTAGCAAGACAAGAAAAAGAGCAATTATAACCTGTGGGAGAACGTGAGGATCATGAATGAGGTCTACCCACCCGAGGCCATGTTAGTATCGGAAGCCAGGAGTTGGCAATGAGTTTCAGGATTTTCCCTCAGAAGAACTAGGGGAGGAGCCGAGCGTGGTGGCGCACGCTTGTAATCCCAGCATTCAGGAGGCTGAGACCGGAGGATCCGGGTTCTCGGCCAGCCTCAGCTACCTAGTGAGGCACTCCGCAACTTAGTGAGACTCGGTTTCAAAATAAAGAATAAAAAATAGGGCTGGGGGTGTAGCTTGGAGGTAGAATGCCCCTGAGTTCAATCCCCAGTACTGAGAAAAAAAAAAAAAGAACTAGGGGAGGCATGCAGGGGGCATAAGCACCCACACCTGAGCTGTGATGTTGAAGGATGAAAGTAAAACTTGCCGGATTTAGAGTCCGAGCAGCCTCCCATTACCAGATTAGGTCAGCACCGGTTCTGCTTCCACACTCAAGAATGGAAAACTCGAAGCCAAGAAACCCAAACCTCTAGGAATCTTAATGATATTTCTGAGAGTAAAACTACCTAAAATTGTACTTTAAAGTTTTTTAGTATTGTGAAATCTCCATAGTTCTTTAGGGCCCCCTAGATAGTAGGGCACAGAAGGATTCCACCCAGCTTTACAAATTTGAGTTATGAATACTTTGGCACTGGGAAGACATTTGGTTTTGCTGGCAACCTGCAATTAGGATTTTCCCCTAAATTTTACCAGCAGTGATCTAGGAAAAAACAGGCTAGTCTCAGAAATTGGGATGGATTTAGGATGCCACGCTATCTTTCAAGGGACTCTAGGAGATGTATGAGTAGGAGCATACTTGGAGAAGGGCCCAGAGGAGCGACGCTTTGGGCCAACGCTGGCATGCTTTCCATTCCCCTCGCTAGTGGATGAGGGTTGAAGATTCTGGTCCAGCCTAATGAGTGAACAAGGATGGCTGCCCATGAACCTGAGTTATTAGATTTACCTCATTGAAGCTCCTATTCTCAAAGGCCCTGAGTGCTGTGCCTAGACATACCTGAGTGCAGCTCTTGCTGGAGTGTGCACCGAAGTCCAGCTGTCTGTCCACGTACACTGAAGCACCGCAGGTGGAGGCTCCACAGCCCAGAAACAGTGCCCTGGGGAAGCCGGAGGAGCAGCGGTGCAAGATCTAGCTAGACAGGTCATACCAAAGAAATCAAGCCTTTTTATCCTGACGCTTCTCAGATGAGGTCGGGTTGTGACAGATGCCAGGGGAGAGGCATTCACATACATTCCATGTCAGGTGTGCAGCTGATAAAATGTATCCATCCTCAAAAGAGCACCTATTTTTTTAAGAAGTCCATTTTGTATATTAGAAGAAAAAAAGATGGTAGTGATGGTAATGGAATCCCAGGGCAAACAGTGGAGTCCCTGGTATCTAAGGAGAAGGAACTCTACCAGCCCCCTTAGCACAACCATGCTGTTGCCCGGACCTCAGCCTGGGAACATCATACCCATACACACTAAGAGCTGAGAGGTTGCTAGAAAGAGATAGCATCATTTCCAAAGGCTTAAAGAACTCTTGGGAAATTTCTTGACACATTGTATCATTTTTATAAACCTTCCTACAGAGGTGTTTACCACTCAATATCACCATCCTTTAGTATTTATAAGTGCCCAGACTGTACAAGGTGCTATACAGCTGTCACACGCCCCCTCCCTGCAGCTGTTCGGAATTAGAATAGATGTCTGCAGCGGCCACTGCTGGAAGCCGTGCTCGCCTACATCCTGCACATCCCTCCCACGCTGAGGGCCTCCAAGTCTGTTCCCTCTTATCATCCCACCCACCCCCATGGTTTTTGTTTTAGGTTTAAATCAAGGAAGTTTCAGGGAATCAAAGAGGTCGAAATTTTTTAACTGAGCAGAACTACAGAGTTATATATTTTGCTATGAATATTATTGTAGTACAGAAAATCCACTTTGCCCGTTAATGTGTGGCGCGCGCGTGTGTGTGTGTGCGCGTGTGTGTGTGTGTGTGCGCGCATGCACACTCTCGGTAACTTGAATGTTGAGCCAGCCCTATGGCTTCAGGGTAGCACTGTTGAAAGGTTAAACCACGCTGCTTCAGGAAGCCTGCTCCAAATACTACTTGGTTATCCCTCCCCCTACCAGTTTTAAGGAGTGTTATGTGAACACACTGGGCTGGGATTTTTCTGTTGATGATAAGCAGGGCATTTTGGCATGAGATCAAAGCAGAAGCAAGATGTCATCCATCTCAGTGACTTGAATCATGACGGTCCTCATTCCAATCTCTTTAGTTCTCCATGGCACTGTCCACACTCTGTATTTGGAAATCTTGTTTCTCTTGCTCTTTCCAAGAGCTTCTTCACCTCTCTACTTACATATTTTAGAGTTGTATAATATCAATAACAGGTCCCCTCTGTCAGCAGTGGCGCCGCCCTTTGGTTTGCTGTGGTACTTTGCTGTGTACTCTGTGGCATCATGTTACTGTGTAAATAAATTCATTTTAATATACACTAAAAAACCAGGCTTCAAGCACTTGTCCTTTCAGCGATTCCATGGTTGTCTTGCCCCCCAGGATGGATGCCTGTCTTTAGAACAGCGTCTAGCCACATGCCCTCTGTCCTCTGGATCCTCATCCCTACTGACTCAGGCTGCATCTTCTCTTTAGTCCCCCTCCCATCTGAGAAAACTAGGCCTCAAAGAAGTGGAAGACTGCAGGTTTGCTGTGTGAGATCGCCCCCTGCTGACCAGGTACCTGTAAATGGCTTGGGTTTGAACTGCCTGTTGGAGGCTTGGTTCGCTGGATCTGGCTGACCCTCCCAGTGGAAGTCAGAGCCCTGCTGATAATGTGAGCAAGGATGGGGCCTGTACAGCATCATCTACAAAATTCACACACCTTTGGCCTGTTTTCTGAGGCACGGGGTCCTCACAAAGGCAGACAAGCTAATAGGCAGTCCTCCTTGAGTAGCAGAGAGGCCACCTGACCTAAGCAAAAGGAGTCAGCAGTGGTAGCAAAGCTGCCACTTTATTATAGAATGGATAGAAGTGCAAACATCTACATTTTACGTTTAGACCAGCTTTTAGAGTTCTAACCCCTTACGATGGGCACCATCTCCACCCCAGTGTGTCTGCTCTTCTCCACTAGCAAGCGCTCTGGACTTTGCAGACATTGCTTTTAAGGCATATTTCAGAAAAGTGGCTGTCAGACTCCAGTTTTGTGTTACTGAGGAGCAAAAAGCCATATTGGTGTGGACCTTAAAGCTGTGTGTTGTGTGGACCCAGGAGGAAGGGTCAGCCACAAAACCAAGCAGACAGCGCCTGGGGACCCAGGTTGGCCCTGTTCCCCGTGGAGAAGAGCCTGGAGGACTGCCTTAGCTAGTGGGTACAACGTGTGGGCTTCTGGGGGAAAGGAACCAAAGAAGTAAGCACTGGGGCTGGGAGGCAAGAAAGGAGTTCACAGGGTCAGATGGTGCCTGGAGCTCTGCTTCATGAGTGACCACCCTGGACTCTGAAAGGATGGGCCAGGACAAGGCAGGACCAGCTCAGGGGAGCAGGCCAGAGGAAACAACTTCTGTTCTTCGTGAGACCACTCTGTCCTGTGGGATGAAAGCCTGGAGGGAAATCCTGTCTCCCTTCTACTGCTTGGCCCGCCAGGGGACCCATTAGCCTTCCCTTAGTAGGGCCCCAGCAGGACCACCCCTCTGACTGTGAGTCGTCCAGAGATGGACTGCTGACATCTGCATGAGGTCTTTGGCATCCCCATGCCTGCAGTGACTTCTTTCAACCCAGGACACAGAGATTCTTGATTTCATTCCTACCTGAAATAAGCTGGTCTGGGAGCCCCCAAGTGCCGGGGGTCCTAAGTGTGTCCCCTCCTCCAGGAGCTCTTTGCCTGCTCTCAAAGGCCCATCAAATTATGCTTCCTTTTAAGTGGGCCTGTGCTCTGCAAGGAAAGGAGCTTCACTAGTGCCCTAGGGGCTAGTTGGCAGATCACAAGTTGTCATTAAAAGCAGCTCAAGCCAGGTGTGGTGGTGCACGCTTGTAATCCCAGCATTCAGAAGGCTGAGACCGGAGGATCTAAGTTCGCGGCCAGCCTCAGCTACCTAGTGAGGCACTCCGCAACTTAGTGAGACTCGGTTTCAAAATAAAGAATACAAAATAGGGCTGAGGGTATAGCTCAGAGGTAGAATGCCCCTGAGTTCAATCCCCAGTACCGCAAAAAAAAAAAAGCAGCTCAAGGCAATTACAGCTGAAACTTAAAAACTGGGTGGCACACATCTATAATCCCAGTACATGAGAGGCTGAAACAGGAGGATCACAGGCTCAAGGACAGCCTCAGCAACTTAGCAAGACCCTGTTTGAAAATAAAAAGGGGAGCCGGGTGTGGTGGCGCACGCTTGTAATCCCAGCATTTGGGAAGCTGAGACCGGAGGATCCGGGTTCGCGGCCAGCCTCAGCTACCTAGTGAGGCACTCCACAACTTAGTGAGACTCGGTTTCAAAATAAAGAATAAAAAATAGGGTTGGGGGTGTAGCTCGGAGGTAGAATGCCCCTGAGTTCAATCCCCAGTACTGAAAATAAAATAAAATAAAAAGGGCTGGAAGTGTGGCCTTGGGTTCAATCCCCAGTACCAAAAACAAAAACAAAAAAAACTGGATTTCATACTGGCTAGGGGGGAGGAGGAGTTGACTTCAGAATCCAATTTTCTCAAACTGGTAAATCTCTCAGGGGAAATGGGCTGCCTGAACACAATCCAACTTCCTGGAGATCACAGATAACCCTCGGTGTACACATGCACACATATTCCTCGGACCGACCCATCTGCCCTCTGGAAAGGGGATGGGAGCGGCCAAAAGGCAGGGTACAAGCGGGGCTGGGAGAGCTTCTGGGGAACCTGCCAACGGGTGCCACAGCCTCTAGAGAAGGAACTCGCCTTCCCAGAGGGAAGTAGAGGGACCGCCTCAGTGGCTGGGGGGCGGTGCTCGCTGCGGGTCTGTCTCTATCTCCACCCACGCTTGAGCTGGAGTCCAGCGGAGAGTGAAAGCCTCCAAGCCTGCGGCCCATTTATCCATCCCACCTTTTCTTGTAGCACACACGTGGGGGTGCATCTAAAACTAGTCCAGCCCTGCAGCTTTTCAGCCCCAGCCTCCACCTCTGTCCATCGCCATGGAGTCTGACTCCGCCAGACACTAGTGGGCACCTCCCCAGGCTGCCTGGCCTCGCCACCTCAGCATCAGCTCTGCTGGCCTCTCCCAAAGGCACTGCTCCAGAATCCCCAAGCTGCAGCTACATGCCAGTTCACAGCGAGGAGCCCAGAGGAAGCGCTTCACACACAATCTCACTGCATCCGGCACCCACGTGGTGGCTCCATTCTTCCTATTTCAGATAAAGGAAATGAGGTCCATTTTTCACTCAAGTTATCAAAGCCAGGACTTGAATCTAGATCTCTGTGACTTCCAGGGCAGTGCCCTTTCCGAGGCCCCATTCCCACCAGCATTCTAGCCAAGGCTGCAAGGTCACAGGGAGGAAGGGAGGAGGTGGAGGGAGCGGACAGCGTCCTGGGGAGGGTTATGGAGGCTGGCAGGAAGGGGAGGGGGCCTTTTTGTCTTCCAACCTCCCATTTATGAAGTCCCCCGTGCTGGGCGCCCCATGGTGGGCAAAGCCTAGCAGGGAGGGCAGACACAGACGGGAAGCACCGGCAAAAGCTGCTGTCCTCTGCCGTGTGCCTGGGGAAGGGTTTGGAGGAATGAGGCCGGGGTCTGGAATCCTCCTTCCTCCCTAGAGACCAAAGGCCTCTCTGCTGGGCCAGACATTTACCCTGCAGATCAAGGCAAGGCCTGCTGCAAGCCCACTCGCGGCCCCGGGGTGCCACTTAGCCCTCCACGAACCAGAGCCCTGGACCCAGGCCCAAGGGAGAGGCCGCTGGCCTCCCTCTCAGCACCACCTCTGTGTTCTGCGCTGGGCACCCTCCCTGCTTCCCGGGAGCCAGTGTGGAGGGACCGTGGGCTCCACCCCAACCTGTGCAGTGTGCCCACCCACACCCCTCCCAGGGCACCTGGCAGGAAACGCCTGAGACCCTGGGCTGGGAGGCTGTGCCAGGCCCAAGGAAGCTGCACACAGAGGGAAGAGCTTCTGCAGGAAAGGCTGTGGCCTGGAAGAGGTGGTCTTTGGGGGGGCCCTTCTACCTTCGAACTACATCCTCAGCCCAATTTTATTTCTTATTTGGAAACAGGGTCTCACTACCTGCTGAAGCTGTCCTCGAACCTGTGATCCTCCTATTTTAGCCTCCCAAGTACTGAGATTACAGGTGTGTGCCACCATGCCCAGCTTTTGTCCACCTTCTTGACATCCAGCAAGCCTCAGGCCAATCCTTCCTGCCTTGCGCAGTGGGTCAGGGTCCCTTCCCCGGAACGTCTGCGTGCCAGTGGACACTGTGTCAAGGAGCCACAGGAGGGCAAGGTAGACCTCAGGTAGAGAGAATGTCCCCGGCGGCCCCTGGAGAGGGGCCCCCAAGCCTTTGAGGAAGATGGCTCTGGGCCCTCACCACACCTGCTTTATTCTATCCTTCAACACAACCCTGAGAGGTAGTTTCTAGAATTATCCCAGCCAGGCATGGTGGCACACGCTTGTAATCCCAGTACTTGGGAGGCTGAGACAGGAGGATCCGGGTTCTTGGCCAGCCTCAGCTACTTAGTGAGGCCCTCTGCAACTTAGTGAGACCCTGTTTCAAAATAAAGGATAAAAAATGGGGCTGGGGATGTAGCTCGGAGGCAAAATGCCTCTGGGTTCAATCCCCAATACCGCAAAAAAAAAAAAAAAAAAAAAAAAAAGATCCCATTTTACTGATGAGAAAACCAGCCTGATCTTCTCTATAGCCCTGTGACACACACACACCCCATTCTGCAGGTGAAGAAATCAAAACAGAGTGGGTAAGGAATCGGTCCAAGGCTGCACAGCTGCCAAGTGGGAGGGGTGAGATTGGAACCGAGGCCTGGCTGATCAGAGAGCCGGTTCCTCTCTCCACCGTTCCGCAAGTCTTCATCTCGTGGGTTTTTGTTACAGTGGATTCGCCTGGGTCCTGTGGGCATTCACTCCACCTGCGGCAGCCGAGGGCACCATAGAGCCTCTGGATGTGGGCAGAGTGTGGGCGGGAAGGAAGCGGGGACACGGGGCCACCAGCCTGTGAGACTCACGTTCAGCTCCTGCAGGCCGAGGCCCTGGGCACTAGCGCTGGCCGACTTCGGTCCCTCCAAGAGACTGTTTGCTTCCACAGGAGTAACGGGCCAAATCTGTCACACAAGTAGGTCCCAGCCCATCCGCCCAGCAGTATCTGCTTGCTTCTTGCCCTCCCTCCCAAGGGGCCTCCAGGCCCTGCCCAAGGCTGCACAGCTGTAAGTAGAAGGGTTGAGATTGGAACCAACATGGCAGCCAGTGGCCACCAGCCTTCATGAAAGAAACACAGCTCCTTCCTTCCTTTTTTCCACTTTTTTGAGGGAGAGGGGGGAGGAGTTACTGAGAATTGAACCCAGGGATGTTCTACCTCAGAACTATACCCCCAGGCCTTTTTAATTTTTTTATTTATTGATTGATTGAGTCTTACTGGAGATTGAACCCAGCGGCATTCTACCTCTCAGCTACACCCCATACCTATTTTTATTTTGAAACAGGGTCTCACTAGGTTGCAGAGGGTCTCACTAAGTTGCTAAGGCAGATCTCAAACCTGCAATTCTCCTGTCTCAGCCTCCCAAGTACTAGGATTACAGGCATGCTCCATGGAGCCCCGCCTCTCCCTCCCTTCCTTCCTTCCTTCCTTCCTTCCTTCCTTCCTTCCTTCCTTCCTTCCCTCCCTGTGGTGGTGGTGAGGTGGGGAAACCTGCCCTTCATGTCCCACCACCCTGTCACAGCAATGGATCAAGGTTGCAAAGCCCGTGACCCAAAGCTCCACGCACACAAAACACACATACAACTGTTGGGTCCCACTCTTCTTAGGAAGACAGCGCATTACTCACCACCGTGCTGTGCAAATCACTTTTCTCACCTGACAATGCATACGGACATCGCACTTCTTAAAAGGCAGCCCCTAGCCGGGCGTGGTGGCGCACGCTTGTAATCCCAGCATTTGGGAGGCTGAGACCAGAGGATCCGGGTACGAGGCCAGCCTCAGCTACCTAGTGAGGCACTCCGCAACTTAGTGAGACCCTGTTTCAAAATAAAGAATAAAAAATAGGGCTGGGGGTATAGCTCAGAGGTAAAATGCCCCTGAGTTCCATCCCCAGTACTGCAAAAAAATAAAAAATAAAAAAAAGGCAGCCTCTCTCACTAAAAATAATACTATTATATAATGTAAATGTCATTATTCCTGCTTCTCTGGGCTTTCAGTCACATACTGACTGACGACTGCAAAGTGAAATGCAAGGAACTATGAAAGTCCCCTGAGAACTCTGAAAGGCGACGTGTAGACAGATGAGCCCTCGGGTGGCCTTCTCAAGCGTCTTAATGAATTTGAATTAAAATAGCAATGGATTTTGTTGTTGTTTTTTTTTCCTGGGGTGAGAAACTACAAAACTGGTTCTCAGAGTCACTTGGGAGAAAGGATAAATGAAAGAAACAAAGTGTTGAAATTAAGAGAATATTTAAGCATATGAGAAAGCTATTATTAATAAAACAGTTTGATATAGCTACACAAAAATAGGTCAATATAACAGAATAGGTAACCTAAAAATAAAACTAGCATCAAAATGTAAAATAGGTGGAGTGAGGGAGGGGCACGGGGGAGGGAGGCGGTGGGCAGGGACACACTTCAGGGGACATGAAGTACACGCTCAAGGTCATCAATGCCCGTGGGGCGGTGAGGGGCGGGCGGGAGCTGGGGGGCTCACAGTGTGTGTATGTCTCTCTCACTCTGAACCTCATCACGATGTGTGATTACGATACACCAATAAAAAATAAAAATAAAAATGTGTATAAATGATAAAAAATATATATAAGATAGGGATAAGATACCATTGTATGGGAAGGGACTTACAAGTCAAACTGGTTCGATGTTTGGGAAATAATCATTCTGCATACTATAAACCAATGGGAATCCAACCAGATCAAACAGAGTTATATGCCACCAAAGAAAGAAAAAAAAGAAAAGGACCCTAAGAACTCGAAGAAAATGCTAAGTCAATGTCTGTTTTATCTCTCATCAAGAGAGGATTCTGAGAGCTCAAGAGCAATGGGAGCCATCCGAAAAGGAAAGATCAATAGGTTTGACTGAAGGAAAACCTTCGTCCACTGGAAACACTAGAAACCAGATGGGAAAGTAAATAACCAGAAAAACTATTTCAACAAATATAACAGACATGGGTTAAATCCTGAGTTATGAGGAGCTTATACAAATCATTAGGAGCACAAGGCACCAATAGACAGAGCACAGACAAGTCACTGAAGAACCAAAGGCCTGACCTTCCTGGAAATAAGAGAAAAACTAAGATGGCGCCTAAAAGCCTTTGTGTGTGTGGGAGTGTGTGGGGGGACTGGGGGTGGAGCCCTGGGCATTCTACCTCTGAGCCGCACCCCAACCCTTTTTATGTTTTTATTTTGAAACAAAGTCTCGCTAAGTTGCTGAGACTGTCCTTGAACCTGCAATTCTCCTGTTTCAGCCTCCTAAATACTGGATTACAGGCATATGCCACTGTACCTGGTTTAAAAAAAAAACAACATTTTAACAGCTTTTTCTGGTTATAAGTCAATGTCTGTTATGATAGGTAATTTGGACTGATCGACTTGGTCACCATCCATAAATGACCACCTCTAACGTACTGTATGTGTACCCTGCATGTGTCGTGTACTCTGCTTTACTCTATGTATTTATTTATTTATTTATTTATTTATTTATTTATTTATTTATTTATTTATTGCATTATTAGGGATTGAGCTCAGGGGCCTATTTTTTATTCTTTATTTTGAAACAGGGTCTCACTAAGTTGCGGAGTGCCTCACTAAGTAGCTGAGGTTGGCTGAGAACCCAGATCTTCCAATCTCAGCCTCCCAAGTACTGAGATTACAAGCATGCGCCACCACGCCCAGCTTGCTTTATTCTTTTTAAATGATGATTATATTGTTGGCTTCCCATTTCCTGTCTATCAAACACAGCTCTTTATAACACTTTTACTCAATGCCAGTGATGGTGTATAAAGTTCAATATTAGAGAGGTGTCTATAATCCCAGTACTTGGGAAGCTGAGACAGGAGGATCACAGTTAGAGGCCTGTACATGGTAACTTAGCAAGACCCTGTTTCAAAAATTAAAAACAATAAATAAAAGCCAGGGGTGGTGGCTCAGTACTTAGGAGGCTGAAACAGGAGGATCCCAGGTTCGAAGTCAGCCTCAGCAACTTAGCAAGGCTTGCAACAACTTAGTGAGACCCTGTTTCAAAATAAAGTATAAGGCCAGGCGTGGTGGCACACACTTGTAATCCTAGTACTTGGAAGACTGAGACTGGAGGATCTGGGTTCACGGCCAGCCTCAGCTACTTAATGAGAAGACCCTCTGCAACTTAGTGAGACCCAGTTTCAAAATAAAGGATTAAAAATAGGGCTGGGGGTATAGCTCGGAGGTAGAATGCCCCTGGGTTTAATCCACAGTACTGCAAAAAAATAATAAATAAATAAATAAATAAATAAATAAATAAATAAATAAATAAATAAAATGTATAGCCCAGAGGTAGAAGGCCCCTGAGTTCTATCCTCAGTACCATAATAAATAAATAGGGCTGGAGGTGTAGCTCAGAGGTAGAACTCCCCTGGGTTCAATCCCCACACACAAAGGTCGATGTTGGTGCAACCAAATGGGATGGAAAGGGGTTTAGTTCACCCTGTCTTGGGGTGTTGGGCAAGGCGTACCCCAGTAGACAGGGTGAAGTGTGAGGATTTCAGATCTGCAAGGTCAAAGTGCAAGGTTCACCAGGATCTCTCCAGAAGGCAGGCCTCTGGGGCGTCGCTCATGTCCAGTGACATGGAGGCCCCCTTCTCTGCAGGGTCCCCAGCTATCCTGAGCTGGCAAGGGGCCTCTCTGCCATTCTGCTGCTGGGGTTTAAACTCAGGGTCCACCTCCAAGTAATTGGCATCGCCGGGCACTCAATTACCAATCCCATGGGTTCAGTGGGATTCCTACCTCACAGGGTCATTGTCAAGATTACAGGATAGGGCCCAGCAAACGTTTCCTGCCTGGCAATGGTGACGCTCACATATTGTTGGCTTAAAGGGACAGACTCCAAGTGGGCATTTGCTTTCTGTTTTTATAACTAAAGACCCTGGAGGGATTTTTATGGGAGAAAAGCACGGTGAATTCAAATGTCTATCTCTTGAGAGTCAGAAAACTGCTTGCAGCTTTCGCCGGGCAGTTGCTCCTGCTTTCCAAATGCTGCCTGGCTGGATTTCAGAGAGCCCTGTGAAGGTCCTTGATCTAAACACCCCCTTCCTGTCCAAGGTGACACGCTGCATCAGAGGCAGATTTGGGCCCTGAAGCAAGCCTGCCTCTCCTCCCCAGTAATCTGCATCCTTTCCTGGGGAGCGCAGGTGAGCCGAGGGAGGAAGAGGGAGTGCAGCTGGAAGCAGAGAGGAGGAAGCAGCCTGTGTGTGCAATGGAGGGCCACTGGTCCGGAGCCTCCCTCTCCTCCTGGACAAGCGGCGGGCACCCTCGCCCGCCCCCCACCCTGTCCTCGCTGTCTCTGGCAGCTCCCCGCCCACGCCGGGCCTGTCACTGTCTACTCCCCTCGTGACACTCCCCAGGCATAATAAACGCTCCAGTGGTGAAATGTATTTTATTTTGGGTAAAGTCGTTAAACTACTTTTGTGGAAACATTTTAATTGAATTAGATTGTTTTCTGATTGCAATAAATGTTAATTAATTGAGTGGGCCGGGTGTCCTTGGATCTAGCGGGCTTCTTTCAGCTTAATTAGGAAGTTGAGTGTGGACTTGTTTCTTGTTGTCACGAGTCTGTGGGTTAAATTTATCTTCTGTGCTAATAAAGTGATCAGGCGAAGGCGGGATTATTTCTTGCATCTGGAATTGCATAGCTGCTTCGCTCTCGGGTGAGCGGCTGCCCTGCCTGCCACCGTGGGGGCATGACCCAGTTCTCCTGCCTCGGCTTAATGAGCTTTCTCCATTTTTCTTGGGAAAAGAAAGTTTTAAGTTCTGCAAACATCTCATCTCTTTGTCTGCCAAGAACACTAGTCATTTTGGGGGACACGCTGCAGGTTCACATGGACTGCCGACCTGAGAGGCAGGTATTCTGCAAACCAGCAAGATCCTGGCAGCTTCCACATTGCAGAGATGTGGAAATTGTGGCCCAGAGATGGAACAGGCATGCCCAAAGCCACACAGCGTGGCCTTGGCACAGGAACACCTACGTCCCACAGCACCTTTGACGAATAAATTCAGCTTGGGTCAACCAACACTGACGGGAGCCAGACCCTGAGCAAGGAGTGAAAGTAGAGGTCGGTCCAAGGTCAGTCTTCAAGAAGGTTCCAAAAGCCAGGCATGGTGGTGCACACTTGTAATCACAGTACTTGGAAGGCTGAGACAAAAGTAAGTTCAAGGTCAGCCTCAACAACTTAGCAAGGCCCTCGACAGCAACTTTAGTGAAATTCTTTCAAAATAAAATCGGACCTGGGAAGTGTAGCTCAGAGGTAGAATGTTCTTGGGTTCAATTGCCAGTAGCGTGCACACACACACACACACACACACACACACATACACTTCTCAAAAGTGACAGTGATGGCTGTGTAAATGGGCCAACAACAGATCACAGAAGACCGTGTGAGGGCTAGGCATGTTACCTACTGTGGTTTTGTGGGCCAGAAGGACAGTCTGAGAAGCCTTTTGAGAGGAAGTGTGTCTGCCCTGGGTTTAGAAGGATGAATAGGAGTTCCCCCGGCGGACAAAATGTGGAGAAGGGCATTCCAGACAGAAGCCACAGTATGTGCAAAGCCAAATTCATTCTACCAAGCTCTGGCAAATACGGATGAACCACAGGAGGCTCTCAGCAGGGATGGGACTTGTTCAGATTTGTGAGAAAGGTTCCGCTGGCTACAGCAGCAGAGGAGGGACCAGAGAGGACATGACAGGGCAGAAAGCACCAGGAGAGACAGGCTGGGAGCCCCAGCTCAGCTTATGGTCACAGAGATGGAACAGGACCAGATTCTGGAAACACCTGGAGGTAGAGTCAGCGGTTCCTGGCTCCCGGGAGGTCAGGCCTCCTCCGGAGGACCCAAGAGGGAGCACGTGGGGAGGGGAGGGGAGGGGAGGGGAGGCCCCAGGACAAGTTCCTTGACAACCATGCATTTCTGGTCTTCCCCTGAATGGTGCTGTGGCACCACCAGACTCATGTCCTGCCTTCAGGACAGCCCATGACGGAGTCCTGCTCCTCCCCACTTCACCGACAAGGAGGCCTGGGCACGCAGATAGCCAATGACCGGCCCAAGGTCGCTAAGCTTAAGGAGCGGCAGAACGGTAACTCTCCCAGGCTGAGCCAGCCCCTCTCACCTACCCCTATTAAACACGTGCTCCACGTTCAAATGGGGCTACCTGACTCGACCCCAAGTCATCCTTGTAACAGGCAGTAAGAGTCTAGTTTTCTTCTCTCTTCTTTGTTTTACATTACTGGGGATTGAACCCAGGGGTGTTCAACCACTGACCTTCACCCCTAGCCCTTTTTTTTTTTTTTTTTTTTAAACAGGGTCATCTCGCTAAGTTACCATGTGCTGTCCTCAAACCTGCAATTCTCCTGTCTCAGCCTCCGCGCCCTGGTATACAGGTGTGTGACAACAGGCCCGGTTTAGGCTTTCCTTACAGAAATCAGAAGATCTTCCCAGCACCTGACATCACTGGGCAGAGCAGAGGCCTCTACCTGAGCATCTCGATCCTCGCCCCTCCTGTCTGGGAGGAGGCAAGGAGTCCCGACTGGGCCTCTTTCCTGAAGGCCCACAGTACAGCAATGGGTCCTGGTTCCAACACACTTGCTCCGGGTGCGATCCCAGGCAAGTCCCTTCTCTCTCCTGGCTTCAGAAACCCAGCATGTCTGCCTGGGCCCCACCCAGGGCCGGCTTGGGGTCCCGGGGAGCCACAAGTGCGGGGTCCTGGCACATTACAGTTGATGGCTGCGTGGTTAGGGCTGCCTCTCTCCTGTTCCTGGTTCCAAGGGGATGGGAGGACACAGTGCCACCTTCAGATAATTGTCCTCACAGGGACCCAGCCCTGGAAATTGGGCTCAGGACCTGCCACCAGGAATCAAGCTCACTGCCTGTGGGTCCCTTTCTGCAGCCCCCCCCCCCCCCCCCCTCTGCAAAGCCCTGCCTTGCCTGGAGCCCCACAGGCGCCTTCCTAATCCACACCTTCCCCGCCTGCCCATCGGACTCCTCCTCTGACTCCTCCTCCCCAGTCTCTGGGTGCCTCCTGCGGGCCCCAGCCCTGCCCTGCTCTGCTCGGCTCCTGGGCTTCGGATGCAGCGGTGCCCCCGAGCCTGCCAGAACCTTCCCCGGAAGCTGCAGCTGAGGCTCTGGGTGGAGACACCGAGGGAAAGCCGCCCTCGGCACCAGCGCCCACGCACACGCGGCTCGGGCCGCTCTCGGCGTTTCGCAACCACCGCTGGCCTTCTCTGACTGCCCATCCGGCTCGGCCTCGCCCCTCGCCAGCTACCCCGCGCCACCGCCCTTCGCCTAGGCTGAGCCCGACTTCAGGGCCCCGACTGACACGGGACAAAGTGCCACTGCGCACCACCACGGCCCGTCTGAGAACTGGTTATCTACCCGCTCCAGAAGATTCCTACAATACCCAGGGAGGAATCCCAGTCCTTGAGAGGCCCAGACAGGAGTGTTGCGAGTTCGAGGCCAGCCTCAGCAACTTAGCGAACCTCTGTTTCAAAATAAAAAATAAAAAGGGCCGGGCGTGGTGGCGCACGCTTGTAATCCCAGCATTCGGGAGGCTGAGACTGGAGGATCCGGGTTCGCGGCCAGCCTCAGCTACCTAGTGAGGCACTCCGCAACTTAGTGAGACTTGGTTTCAAAATAAAGAATAAAAAATAGGGCTGTGGGTATAGCTCGGAGGTAGAACGCCCCTGAGTTCAATCCCCAGTACCGCAAAAAAAAAAAATAATAATAAAAAATTAAAAAGGTCTGGGGGTGTAGCTAGGACGTAGAATGCCCTGGGTTCAATGCCCAGGAAAATAACAACAACTAAAAAAAGGCAGAAGCAGCTCGAGCTCCTTCCCCAGGAGGTCAGAAAGGGGGGCCGGGACACAGGAGCAGGCTTTCCCTGTCCCCCACATACTGGAGAGCAGCACAGCGGGGTCAACTGGTTCCCAATTGATAGTTTTCCTGTCACCGCTCCCCCTCTACTGCAGGATAGACCAGCTGTTGGTGCCAGATTAATGGCCACAATTAAAAGCAAAATGCCCTTGCTGTGGCCCGCTGTCCTCCCACACCTGCGCGCTGGAGGCTGAGCTCTGAGCCCTGGGAAGGGAGATTTGTAATGGAATCAGACAGGCCTCTTAACCGCTGATGGTATCAGGGCCCAGGGGAGATGCAGACTTATTTCCTAATCTCCTGCGGAGCATCTGTCAGCCCCACCACACCGCAATGTCATTCCTGCCTGCCGCAAGGACCTTTCATGGGGAACTGTCAACCGCCTGCCTGGCCGCCTCCCGCCTTCATCCAGCCCCTCCGCCCCCCAGGTCCCAGGCTGCACAGGCTCACTGGAGCGCAGGGTCTGTCTGTCTGTCTGTCTGTCTGTCTCTCTCATGCTCGTTCCCCTCCCCCACACACCCTGATTCATTCATAAATTGCCTGCTGTATCCAATTGCATTGACAGAAGAAAAACAAGAACACTTCTTTAGCAGTATTGGAAAACAAAAGGGTATCTGTGCCGGTATTGAAAAATTGCTCCAGTGTATTAACTTTCAATAAAAATGTGAAAGGTAACCGGGCGTGGTGGCTCATGTTTGTAATCCTAGTACTGGGAGGCTGAGACAGGAGGATCACAGGTTCACAGCCAGCCTCAGCTACTTAGTGAGGCCCTCTGCAACTTAGTGAGACCCTGTTTCAAAATAAAAACAACAAAAAAAATAGGGCTGGGAGTGTAGCTAGTTCAGAGGTAGAATGCCCCTGGGTTCAATCCCCAGTACTGCAAAAAAAAAAAAAAAAAGTGAAAGGCAGTTGAAGTCTGGGTGCTGCACGAAAACTCCAGGCAGTGAGAGGCGGCAGCTTTGCCTGTTACTCCTCAGAGCTCCCCCTCCCCTCTGCCCTTTGTCCTAATGTTAACCCATAATAAGAATGTAGAGACAAAGCCTTTAGCCTTAGAAATACGCAGAGGCAATTAAGGCTTTTAGCCCTACAAATATATATATATTTTTAATTGTATATATATATATATATACAATTAAAAACCCTAAGATCATAAGTAGTTCTGCCACGCAGCTACACTGGATGTAATTAGTGCCTCTGTTTCCCTCCTATTCTTTTGACTCACTCTTGATACGGAAAATGTAAACTTTGTGGGTTACTTCAAAGCACCCGTAATTGATAGGCAACCAATACAGCCCAATACCATAGAAGTAGAAAAAGACAGATTATTAACCCCTGCAATTAATAAGGGCACTGCCCAGAGACAGGAGGCACCACTTGCCTAAGAAAAAAGTTACTAGCCTGTTGCCTTGGTAACACTGATAAGAGCATACCAAGAAGAAAACTGTATTTAAGGGCCAGGGTTGGAGGGGGGCAGAGTTCCATTTTCGGGCCCTCCAGCGTGTCTGACAGGCACTCTGCTTTCCTTCTCCTCCCTTTCTATTTCCTCTTTGTAATAAAGATTTGTTGATACTGCAACCTAGCTGTCTATTAGTTTTAACTTCCCGATCCAATTTATCTATTTGAATTGAGGAAAAGAGTTCATAGCACAGTTACAACTGTAACAGTGCCGTTGATGAGGGAGTCATTCTGAAGGGGTTGGGAACCATGGGTGCAGCGCAGGGCAGCGCACCCAGCAGACTGCCAGAGCCACTGCTTTCCCCACAAGGGCCAGGAGCAAAGGACCTGAAGAAGCCCTAAGGAGCTGAGCCCACCTGGCCTTCACCCCTAGTCTTTCCTGGGTCAGTGATGTATGTGTATGTGTGTGTATGGGGGGGGAGGGGGTTGCAGGCAGCCTGCACCAGACACGGGACAGGCCACAACGCCCCACAGGGGAGGGCCGTGGTCAGCAACTTGTTCCCTGCTGCTACTGGCTGTCACAGCCCAGCCCCACACAGACACTCAGAAGTCCCATTAGCAGAGGCTGGAGAAGCAGGTGGTAAGAAGCAGGTGATGAGGCCTGGACTCCACTGGAACAGTGCCCAGAAACTGGCCACCTCCAGCCCAAAGCATGACAGCTGAGACAAGCCAGTAATCCCTGTGGCTTGTCCCCACGTGGCCATTGCTCCCAGTTTATGCCCTTAGAAGGGAACGCTTCCTGCCCACACCCCAAGGTTGTTCTACCTCTGAGTTACACCCCCAGATCTTTTTATTTTTTAATTTAATTTAATTTTTTTTGTGGTACTAGGGATGGAACCCAGGGGCATTCTACCTCTGAGCTACACCTACAGCCCTATTTTATTTTTTACTTGGAAACAGGATCTTACTAAGTTGCAGAGGGGCTTCACTAAGTTGCTGAGGCTGGCCTCAAACCTGCAATCCTTCTGTCTCAGCCTCCTAAGTACTGGGATTACAGGAGTGCACCACCACACTCAGCTCAGCCTCCTTTTTGACATTCATAATATGTCTTGGCTTGTTAAAGCTCTCAGAAGTCTCGCAATAACTTTTACTGTAAATTTACATTCAGTGTAGTTACAGGTCTTAAGTGCTGGGTTCGATGAATTTTGACAAGCAGTTATATCCACATAACTCATACCTGCATCGAGATGTCTACATCAGGCTGGAAAGGTCCCTCGTACATCTGTCCCCCTAACCCACCCCAAAGGTGACGACTTTATGACTTCGAAAATAATAGATTAGTTTTGCCTGGTCTAGAGCTTCATGTAAACGACTTCTCATACAGCAGGTGCTCTTTTATGACTGACTTCTCCCACTCAGTGTAATTTCTGGAAAATTCACCCATGCCATCGCTCGTGTCAATATATTATTTTTATTATCAAGGAGTATTCCATCGTAAGGATATATTTATTATAGTTTATCTATTTTCCTGCTGGTAAGTATTTAGGTTTCCCCAGTTTTTGCTGCGAACAAAGCTGCTACAAACACTTGCATATTAGTCTTTTCTGTGAACATGTTTCACATTTTTCCTGGGCAGATGTAGCTAGGAATGGAATTTGCAGGTGTGTGTAAACTGCCAAACTGTTTTCCCAAGCGTAAGCTTGCACTTCCCCTGCAGTGTGTGAGTTTCTGTTGCTCCACATATTATCTGTGTTATTTCTACAAGGATTTTGAAAATTTTGCTTTGCCAGGCATGGTGACATATCCCTATAATTCTACCACATGGGAGGTTGAAACAGGAGGATCACAGGTTCAAGGACAGCCTCTGCAACTCAGAGAGACTCTGTTTCAAGATATAAGATAAAAAAAAAAAGGGCTGGGGGTGTAGCTCAGTAGAAAGCCCCAGGGTTCAATCTCCAGTATCAAAAAAATAAATTTTTTTTGTATGTTTTAACTCAAAAGTACTGAGTCACTACTTTTTTTTTTTCTTTCTCTCTCTTTTTCCCCCCCTTCGGTAATCTATTTTAACATCCTATGTAATTAGTGTGCTAGATAATTTCTTTTGGAGAATGAGGCTTAGACCTTCATTTATTTATTTATTTGCAGCACTGGGGATTGAACCCGGAGTGCTTTTCCACTGAACTACATGTCCAGCTCTTTTTCTAATTTTTTTTTTCCAGAGAGGATTTCACTAAGTTGTTCAGGTGTGCTCCTCAGTCCCTTTAGTGTGCACCACTACACCAAAACTAAACCCTCCCCCTATACTGGGGATAAACCTTTATTTATAACGAGGATAAAGTAAGAACAAAATTATTAGCTAGAACAATAAACCACCAGATAAATGATAAGAAAGCTAAGCTCGAAGGAGGAGACTGAGCTGAGCAAACAGAAGCAATGGCCTCAAGGGATAAAGAGTGGGTGCAGTAAATTAGACCAACTTTGCAAATTCTAATTAATACTTTTTGAGAGGTGTAAGAGAACACTGCACAGATAAAACTAAAGCAGCACTTCTAGGAAAGAGAAAGAATTTGAGCTGGGTGTGGTGGCACACGCCTGTGATCCCAGTACTTGGGAGGCAGAGACAGGAGGATCACAAGTTTGAGGCCAGCCTCAGCCATGTAGGGAGGCCATGTTTCAAAATAAAAAAATAAAAAGGCTGGGGGTAGAGTTCAGAGGTAGAATGCCTCTAGGTTCAAGGACCAAAAACAAAACAGGAGAAGAAGTGGTGCTTAAGCTTAGTCGCAGCTGGGCTGGCTGGAGAGTCGCCTAGAACAAGATGAAGCGCACTTGCGGGTGCGTCTGCAAGGCTCTTCCCAGAGCCAGTCGGCGTGTGGGTCCGCAAGCCGAGGGGATGACACCATTCAGTAAGCTGGGGGCCTGCATAAAACAAAAAGGGGATGAAGGAAGAAGCTCCCACAGGCAAGCTAAACTCCTCCTCCTCCTCCTCCTCCTTTTCCTCCTTCTTTTATCCAGGGCCTTCTGTCTCTAAGCTACACCCCCCAACCCTTTTTATTTTTTATTTTGAAACAGGGCCTCGCTAAGTTGCTGAGGCTGGCCTTGAACCTGCGACCCTCCTGTCTCAGTCACTAAGTGCTGAGACTACAGATGTGCACCACCATGTGGGGCTTCTTCAACCTTTGATGTGGAGTCGCACCAGCCACTCCTCAGGGAGCTCGAGGCAGTGGCCTGGCCCGGGGCTGCATCACGGGTCCCTCGAGCTCTGAGGCTCCATCAGGGGTCTTCTCCTGCTCTTTGGAGCAGCCGCCACTGCGGGACTCTCCAGTCTCTGCAAGTGCAGGCCAGTCTAATAAGCCCCCTCCTATAATTGTTTTTTTCTGTACTGGGGATTGAACTCAGGGGCATTCTACCTCTGAGCTACACCCCCAGCCCTATTTTTTATTCTTTATTTTGAAACCGGGTCTCACTAAGTTGTGGAGTGCCTCACTAGGTAGCTGAGGCTGGCCGTGAACCCGGATCCTCCGGTCTCAGCCTCCCAAATGCTGGGATTACAAGCGTGCGCCACCACGCCCGGCTTCCCCTCCTATAATTTTTATATATTCTTTTGGTTCTGTTTCTCTAGAGAACCCTGACTAATACAAACGGTTATTAGTTACTTTTGTAACAAGTTGCTGCTGTAATAAATTGCAACAAATTTGGTAGCTTAAAACAGCAATTTGGCCTGGGGTGTCACTCAGTGGTAGAGTATGTGCTTAGCATGCCCCAGGCCCTGGGTTCAATTCCCAGCACCAAAACAAAACAAATGTATCCTCTGATAGTCTGGAGGCCAAGAATCTCAAGTCAGTATTACTTGACCCAAATCAAGGTGTTGACAGGGTGAGGCTTCCTCCAGAAACTTAGGGGCCCGTCTGTTCCTACCCCTTCCAGCCTTGGGTGGCTGCCCTCATTCCTCGGTGGCGACCCCATCACTCCAGGCTCTGTCTCCACCTGCCTCCTCCTCTGCTGTCTCTGTGTTACCCCTTCCCTTTCATCCTTCCTGTTAAAACACATATGGTCACATTGAGGGCCCGCCCAGATAAATGATGCACAATCATTTCTCCATCTCAAGTTCCTTAATTTATTTATTTTTATTTTTATTGCGGTACTGGGGATTGAACTCAGGGGCATTCTACCTCCGAGCTATACCCCCAGCCCTATTTTTTATTCTTTATTTTGAAACAGGGTCTCACTAAGTTGCGGAGGGCCTCACTAGGTAGCTGAGGCTGGCCTCGAACCCAGATCCTCCGGTCTCAGCCTCCCAAATGCTGGGATTACAAGCGTGCGCCACCACGCCCGGCTTCAAGTTCCTTAATTTAACCATCTCTGCAAAGACTTTGCCATTAAAGGTGGTTAGGGCCTGATATCTTTAGGGGCCGTTATCCAGTCTACTACAGAGAGCATTAGAAGACACAGACCAAAGTAAGCTGCCTCTTACATTGACTTACTTCTCTGGCTCCTCCTCCTTGTTATCCTTCCTCCAAAGCCTAATTCAGAACCACTCAAAAAAGCTACTCAAAAATCAGTAATAAGGTGTGTTGGTGCACGCTTGTAATCCTAGTACTTGGGAGGCTGAGACAGGAGGATCACAGGTTCAAGGACAGCCTCAGCAAGTAGTAAGACTCTCATCAACCTAGTGAGACCCTGTTTCCAAATAAGAAATAAAATCAGGCTAGGGGTGTAGCTCGAAGATAGAATGCCTCTGGGTTCCATCCCCAGTACCACAAAGAAAAAAAAAAAAAAAAGTAAATAAATAGTGATAGCAGTCGGGTATGGTAGGGCACCCTTGCAATCCCAGTACTTGGAAAGCTAAGACAGGAGGATCACATGTTGGAGGCCAGCCTCATCAATTTAGTGAGACCCTGTTTCAAACTTAAAAAAAAAAAAAAAATAGGGCTGAGGGTGTAGCTCAGAAGTAGAATGCCCCTGGATTCCATCCCAGTACCATAAAAAGTGAAATGAGTAACAGCAAACAAACAGAAAGCATAAAACGTCAAATTGTTACAGTATGTTTGTATCTTAATTAAATATGTCTACTTAAAGATAAAGACCCTACTATTGGGCCTGCTCATACATATTCCTGTGTATACACGTACTTATATGGTATAAGATGGATTGTCCCCTCTGAAACTCACATCAAAGTCTAATCCCAAGGTGAGAATTGGAGGATGGAGAGGTGACAACGCGATCCAGCTGTGGTGTGTAGATGTGGAGCCTTTGGGAGCTGGTTAGGATTAAATAAGGTCTTCACGGTGCAGTCCCCATGTTTGAATCCTTGTGTTTTTTAAGCAGAGAGCAAGAGACCAGAGGATGCACACCTGCTTCCCATCTCTTGCCATGTGATACCTTGGACCACTTCAGGACTCTGCCGGCAAGAAGGCCACTGCCACCGGGCATGGTGGCACACATCTGTAATCCCAGTACTTAGGAGGCTGACGCAGGAGGATCACAGGTTTGAGGACAGCACACAGTGCCCTAATGAGAGACTCTGTTTCAAAATAAAAATAAAATAGGAGCCGGGCGTGGTGGCGCACGCTTGTAATCCCAGCATTCGGGAGGCTGAGACCGGAGGATCCGGGTTCGTGGCCAGCCTCAGCTACCTAGTGAGGCACTCCACAACTTAGTGAGACCCGGTTTCAAAATAAAGAATAAAAAATAGGGCTGGGGGTGTAGCTCAGAGGTAGAATGCCCCTGAGTTCAATCC
>PVLC010005927.1:0-72793 GCA_004027655.1 Graphiurus murinus | reverse complement strand
TGGTGGCGCACGCTTGTAATCCCAGCATTCGGGAGGCTGAGACCGGAGGATCCGGGTTCGTGGCCAGCCTCAGCTACCTAGTGAGGCACTCTGCAACTAAGTGAGACTCGGTTTCAAAATAAAGAATAAAAAAATATAGGACTGGGGGTGTAGCTCAGAGGTAGAATGCCCCTGAGTTCAATCCCTAGTACCGCAAAAAAAAAAAAAAAAAAAAACACATTTCAAGCCGGGCCTGGTAGCACACACTTGTAATCCCAGCATTCGGGAGGCTGAGACCGGAGGATCCGGGTTCGAGGCCAGCCTCAGCTACCTAGTGAGGCACTCCACAATTTAGTAAGACCCAGTTTCAAAATAAAGAATAAAAAAATAGGGCTAGGGGTATAGCTCGGAAGTAGAATGCCCCTGAATTCAACCCCTAGTACCGCAAAAATAAATAAATAAATAAAAATAAAAACACATTTCATGGCATGAAGAATTGCTTACAATATAATGTTGAGTGAAAATACAAGACATAAAACTGAATATGTAATAACATCCACAGGTAAAAATATGTAATTTTAGAATACATACACATGAGCACAGAAAAGAACATGAAAGAAGAGACACCAAAATGCTAGTCATGAAAGGTAGAATAAAAAAAAAAAAAAAAGATGTCTTAAGAAATTAAAGGCTTTGGATAAAACCTGGGATCCCACGGGAACAATTAGGCAAAGATCAGATTTCCCTTTCTTATATAAGCCCTGAATTCCACTCTTGCTAAATAAAATACCATAAAAATAAAAGGCATTATTAACCATTCATGCTGCAAACACAGAGAACTTTTATATCTAACATTCATTATGGTAGGTTTTAAGGATGTAGAGACAAGGCCTTACAGTCAGGTGACAGAAATATATACTGGGAAACAGTAGAAATATAAGAATAGAATAATAGGCGCAGGAGGAGGGAGAGACTAACCACCCAAGATTTACGGGAAAGTTTCTTGGTGGGTAGAAGAGGAAAGATAAGTAAAGGCACATAGGAGTTAGCCAGGTCAACTAAAAGGAGCAGGAGAGTTCAGGGAATTACACATGTATGGTAGGTAGAATACTGACCACCACACCAAGCACCTGTGTCCTAATCGCCAGGACATGTGGATATGTTTCCTTACATAGCAAACGGGACCTTGCAGCTATGATTAAGGAGAAGGGCCTGGGGATAGGTGTTAGGCTGGATTATCCACGTGGACCCAACGTCATCACTTGGTTCCTTAACACAGAACTTTCCAGGCTGAGGCCAGAGAGAAAGATGTGACTACAGAGAAAAAAAAAATGGTCAGAGAGATGCAAGACAGACGGCCTCCAAGATGGGGAAGGGGCCTTGGCTGGCCATGATAGCTGTGTGCTCAGACCTGCCTCTGGCCTGCAGGCAGCGCCCCCTTCCACCTAGACATTTCTAGAAAACACAGGCAGGGACCGAAGCCCACCTAGAAGCTGGCAGAGGTGAGGAAACATTCTCCCCAGAGCCTCCAAAAAGGAACGCCACCAGGACACTGGGTAGATAGAGCCATGAGAGCCTTTATTCTCCTAACAGAGATGTCACACAATAAGTGTGTTGTTTCAAGCCGCTAACTGCGTGACCATTTGTTACAGCAGCTCTCGGAAGCAGATACATCCTGCAAAGGCCCTGGACGGGAGGCTGAAATGCACCTGAAGGAGACTACAGTGAGATCAGTGGCATCTGAGCAGTACACAACATCGATTGATCCTCTGCAAACATCAGTTCCTCTCTTCTGCTTTGTGGAGAAAGCGTTTGCCCTCTCGGAGCTCACAGGCCAGTGAGAGAAGCAGACCAGCGGCTGGAAAGTGACAAGGGCTTCAAGAGGCTCAGGGACGGCAGGACACCTGCCCCGAGGGGGCGTGGTCATTGGAAGGGGACTGATGGGTTGGGACTGTTGGGCTGCCGAACCCAACAAAGGAAACAGCATGAGAAGGAAACACAGGAAATATCTTGGCCTGCTTAGGGAATTGACACCCTAATCCAGGGCCGCTCAAGCCCGTTTATAAAATGTGGTGCAGCATCTGTGCAGGACCTATGCACATCCTCCTGTGTGCTTTAAATCATCTCCAACTCTAGTTTACCTACAACACCTAATACAATGTAAGTGTTTTATAAATAGTTATCATGCTGTATTGTTAGGGAACATATCACTTCTCAAAGGCCCCGCCTCCTAACTGTCACAGGAGGGCTCCACCCCTATGATGCATCACCATGGGGGATTCCGGCATCGGCATAAGAATTTGGGAGGAGCCGGGCGTGGTGGCGCATGCTTGTAATCCCAGCATTCGGGAAGCTGAGACCGGAGGATCCGGGTTCGCGGCCAGCCTCAGCTACCTAGTGAGGCACTCCGCAACTTAGTGAGACTCGGTTTCAAAATAAAGAATAAAAAATAGGGCTGGGGGTATAGCTTGGAGGTAGAATGCCCCTGAGTTCAATCCCCAGTACCGCAAAAAAAAAAAAAAAAAAAAAAAAGAATTTGGGAGGGACATGAACATTCAGTCCAACCACACAGAAAGGACATTGTCTGCTTGCAAGGAAGGCTAGAACACATGAATAACTTTACTTGTCCCCTTCATCCTTATCTCTGGCTTTTTCTGCAGACCAGATTCAGCAGCACCTCCTCCAGGAAGTCTTCCCTGGCTGAGCCAAGTCTTAGCTCGCACTTGTCCTTGTCGTACCTGTGCATACTTCTCCTACCGAGTGACAGTCACCTGTGCAACACTGAGGACAACCAGGTCTGTGTCAGAGGCTGGGCAGATGCTCACCAAACCTACTGCCCCAGCACTTGGTGTCTGGGTGGGGCCACATGCCTCCTCCTCACCATCACCTCCCTTCCAGGACAAGGTAGTTGACAGTCAGAGCCACACCTCCAGACTCCACTCCTCAGAGGCCAAGTGTGGGGTCCAGATGGAAGGAACCGGAACCCTGGGTCAGCACTGGGAGGAGAGCTGCAAAGAAACTACAGAGATCAGTATGTGAATGAGGAATGGACTTTGTCTTAATTCCTGAAATCTGGGGGCATTGCATAGCAAGGGAAACCTAGGCAAGATAACCCCGTGGAAGTCCAAGGACCCTCAGACAAGACGCCTTCTGCTCCTGAGCTAACATTCTCCTGGTCTGCTCTGCTCTGGGAGCTCCTGCACTGACCAGGATGTGAGATTTTACCCATTCTTCCACTTGTGCAAACACACACATACACATACACACACACACACACACACAGACACACACACACACACACACACACACACACACACACACAGTCAGGGGGTTCCCAATGCAGCAAGGCAGAACACCCCAATAGGGCAGCAGGCCTCACCCAGGGAGAATCCACTGACTCTATGCTCACCAAGGAAACAGAATGGAAGAGAGAGACCAGCTGGGAATAGGGAGGGAAGCTGTTTCCTTGGTTCCTGCTCAGCAGGAAAATCAGTAAATGCCCCGCATTCTTCCAGGTACTACTCTCCTCACCTGGTATCTTGCATCTGCCGACATTCAACGTGAGCCCTGGACCCACTGCATGACATTGACCTGTGGGATGCAGAAGACCCTGGGGTCTGTCCCAGAGGCTGGTGAGGCAAAGCCTTCCACTTCTGCTCTGTCCACAGATTCCAGCTCAATCGGTGAAGACAGGGGCCCATCTCCCCGGGTGATTAGAATGTGCTGCTTAGCAGGAGATCACAGGCAGCTATCTCTCTTCCTCTACTCCAAGTTCTGGAGCTCAGAGGCAAGAGGAAGTGGCCCCACCCACCCACCCCACCCCCCCCGCCTGCTCTTCCACAGGGCTATGAAGGCACTGATTCTTTGCCCCCTGGTGGTATCTGACTCGGCCATTCTCCCTCCTGGACTCTGCACTGCTGGGAGTCAGGGACAGAGTGTGTCCTCTGGAGGAAGCAGGAGCTCAGTGACTGGAGAGGGATGGGGTGGGGGCAGGGCAGAGGGAAAGGGATGGAACCACAGGGAAGGAAGGCCACCCCTGAGGACAGAAGGAAAGCATCCCAGGCCGATTCCAGGGAGCTCTCCCGTGTTGCAGCAAGGTCGCTGGGGCTAACTGGTTAGACCATGTCCTGCCTGTGGCCGATGTGGAAATGGTGGCCCCTGACTGCCCTGCCAGCCTGCTTCTCCTAGACCAGGGCTTCTCAGCAGCCTCAGGATGGACATCTTAGGTCACGTGGTTCTTCATCAGGATGGGAGAGGTGTCCCGCACATGATAAAGTGTTTAGCAGCATCCCTGGCCCCTACCCACTAGTGACCCAACCACAACAGCCAGAAATGCCTCCAGAAGTTGCCAAATGTCCTCCAAGTGGCAAAGTCACCTCGGTTGAGAACCACGGTCCTTGAGGCTCGGGCTTTCCCAAGTACAGCCCCTGCTCAGCCAAGTCCAAGCCCCCACGAACCTCTGAGAGCAGGTGTGAGGATATCATGAGCTTAAGCAGGAAACGTGCTTCCCTCCGTGTGGCTGCGGAAGCAGGTAAGATGTGGCAACCACGAGCAATAATCACTAGAGACCACACACAGGCCTGGGCCAGGACACTGAGACCCAGAGAAGCAGCGACGCACAGTTCAGACCCACCTGACTCCAAGACCTGTGGTCCTCTTCACTAACATGCCGAATCTCATCTTCACTCGGGCAATGGAGAGAGGGCACCGGCCCCAAACTGCAGGCGGGCCACCAAGCACTCCTCCGAGAAGCCTGCAGGGGGCGCGGCCCAGCAAGGGCTGGAATCTACAGATCCAGCAAGACCACGTTCTGAGATCAGGGAGGGAGGGAGTGTAGGCGTCCTGTGAGCAGGAGGGGACCCAGGGCCCTCGCCAGCTCTTACATCTCTGTCCCTGCATTTCCACACTGGGGGTGCACCTCCCCCTGACCATGAGCCCCAAAGGGCAAGAACTGTGTCTGTCTACACACTGGTTTCCCAGTGCCTGGCATAGTGTGACTCATGCACAGGAGTGGTGGGAAACGGAGAATAAGTGGATGGATGGATGGATGGATGGATGGATGGATGGATGGATGGATGGATGGATGAGTCAATGAACAGAACGCAGTCTCAGAGATAAGACAGAAGCCCATGGTTAAGATGTAATAACAGAGTAGCGAACAGCAGGAAAGGACAGAATGAGGATGTGTGGGTCAGCTTTTCCATCGCTGTGACAAAAGCCCCTGAGAAGAACATCTTAGAGGAGGAAAGGGTTATCTAGCTCACGGTTTCAGAGGTCAGTCCAGGATCAGCTGGCTCCAAGGCAGAAACATCATGGCGGCGGGGTATGGCGGAAGAAAGCTGCTGTCCACTCGTGGTGGCCAGAAGCCAAAAGGGAGGAAGCAGCCAGGGCTGTGTGTAGTGCCCAAGACCACGCCACCAGGGACTCACCCCCTCCAGCCACACCCACCTCTGAACCTGGCTGCACTGGGAACCATGCTTTTAGCCTAAGAACTTTTGGGGGGAACATTCCAAACCTAAACCATAGCAAAGTGGCTTCAGGAACAGAACTGTGCTACCTGAATCCCTGCAATCCGAGGGAAAGATTGGCCCCGGAGCCCAGGGCTGGCCGGAACCTTCTGGCCAAGGAGCTGCAGCTGTGGGGAAGGCAGGGAGGTCACACTGCCGGGGCGGGGCTCCAGGGCCTCTGGGCTCTCAGAAGTCCAGGCAGAGGCTGAACACCTGGACACCTGAAGAACATCCCTTAGTACTGTAGCGAAAGGTGACTCCATTTCCCTTCCTCTTGGGCCCCGTGAAGCTAATGATAAAATACTCGCTTTTTCGAGTCTATAGGAGAAAATGCCTTCTAAACCCATTAAGTTGCTAATGCATGCATTCACAGAGCAGAAAGCAAGGTGCAGGATTGATGGATGTACTTGTCATATTTACGGTTGGTAGCCAGGTGATTAATGGGCTTCGCGGTTTATAACGCAATGTTCATTTCACTCTCCTCTTTAAGCTCCGGGTGATTTATAGGACCGGCATTGCTGTTGCATTTCAATGGGATGACAGTGATCACGCTTTATCACCCCGGATTATCAATTAGTCTCCTTCGAGAAAAGGATGTCCCAGACTCAGTGTAGGAAGAGGGTGGGGAGAGGGGACCCTTCTCAGGAATCTTTGTGCCTGGCCACCTTGGACTTCACGGTCTTCCTCCCTGAGAGCCCCTTCCCTGTTTCTCTCTAGAATGAGGAGCTGCAGGTGTTTGGGGACACAGCAGGAGCCGGGACCTTTCTGCCCCTGAGCCTCCTCTCATCCCTCCAGGCTGAGCATGCCCCCTGCTCTCTCTGATCCAGCGTCCACACTCAGTCTCCAGAGGGGTCCCCTTTTCACATCACATGCTTTCCTAAACCTCCACTCTATTGCCACTTTCTTGCTGTGTGACCTTGGCCATTCCAGCTGGCCTCTCTGAGTCAATCTCCTCACCTGTAAAATGGAAATAATAACAAAGAACTCACAAGGTGGTTAAGAATATTAAGTAAGCCGGGCATGGTGGTGGCACATGCTTGTAATCCTAGCATTTGGGAGGCTGAGACTGGAGGATCCAGATCCTCAGCTGCTTAGTGAGGCCCTCTGCAACTTAGTGAGACCCTGTTTCCAAATAAAGGACCGGCAATAAATAAAATAAAATAGGGCTGGGGCTATAGCTCAGAGGTAGAATGCCCCCAGTTGCCATCCCCGGTAACCACAAAAAAAAGAAAGAGAATATTAAGTGATTTAACTCAGTACCTGGGACATGCACCCTATGCTGTAGCCATTGAGAACACCCCTTGCCTCTTAGCCACCCAGCTGCTGTTCCCTGGAGCTGGAATTCCCTTCCCTACTCCTCCACCTGGGGATATCTGTTCTTCAGGGGTCAGCCCCGTGCCCCTCCTCTCTGAAACCGCTCTGATGCTCCATGCCTCCTGATTCTCCATGTTCCTCTCCCCTCTTCTGCACTCGCCCTGCAGAATCTGTCTCTATTTCTCTGGGCTCTACAACCTCGTTTCCCTGCGGAGACCGTGAGATCCCTGCAGGGCCTGGCACACAGTAGGTGCTCCATACGAGGACCCAGAAGGGCAAATGCACGCAGAGCAGGAACCAGGACATGAGGAGGAGCCTGGTGGGTCCTTGGGAATCAGGGTGTACACCGCACAGCCGGTCAGGAAACCCAAGCGTGCAGCCAACAGACCACGGCTCGTCCTCTCTTCTCCCCAGCCTCTGCTGGGTTTAGCCCCTGGGCATTCCTTCAATAGACATGACTCGATTTGCCACTTGAGCCAAAAAGAGGGGTCCCCTCCCCATCCTCCTGGGCTTACAGGCTGCTGGGAGTCCAGTAAGAAACGAGAAAGCACACGAACGTGTAATTAGACATTTAGCAAGAGCTTTGAAGGCCAAAGCGGGAGCTGAGAACGGGGCCTGCAGGGAAGACCCACATCTGAGCACATCTGGCTTGCCTCACTTCTGGACTTTTCGCCCGGTTGCGTTTCTGGTTTTGAACCTCTGTGCTCCCGGGGCCTTAAGTCACAGTCATTATTTGTCCCTTCCCACTCTGGGCTGCCTGGGATGACACCCACCTCACAGACCCAGCTCTTCACCGACCAGTGACATCTTGATTTGTGCACCTGACTGCCATTTCTAGGAGCTCCGGTCAACTCCCAAACAAGAAGACGAAGATACCAAAGTGGACAACTCGTCAGTGAGTCAGAATAAGCACGCAGAGAAGGCAGACCGAGGTCCCGTAAGGACAGGAGACACACGGATCTCTCCTCTGAATGCCCAGCAGTCACCCAGCACCTGGTCCAGAAGAGGCATGTGGTAATATTTGCAGAAGGGAGACGAGAGAAGGAAGGAGAGGAGAGAGGAGGAGGAAAGCAGGGAGGAGGGAAGGTAGGACCTCAGGACAAGGACTCTGCCAGGCAGTCTGAGCAGCAGGACCACAGGTAAATGAGAAAGAGGGCAGCAGCTCAGACTACTGGTGTTGCTGGTCAAGGGATGCTAGAGAGGGCAGTGGGCATAGAGAGGGGGGAGCCGGCCACATGTGGTGGTACACACCTGTAATCCCAGTGTTTGAGAGGCTGAGACAGGAAGATCACAGGTTCAAGGCCAGCCTCTGCAATTTAGTGAAACCCTCAGCAACCTAGCAAGACCTGTTTAAAATTTTTTAAAACAGGGAGAGCATGGGGGGGAGATAGAATGCCCCTGGGTCCAATCCCCAGTACCAAAAAACATAGGGTATCCCTGAGATGCATTTGCTGATGGATTGGATGGGGAATGATGAGGCAGGTCCTGGGCTGCATGCACCAGCGCATGGAATCAGGACCTCTTGCCAAATGCTAATTAAGTGTCTGAGTAGAAAGTTCCAATGTTGACGCGTCTCAGTTCCCTGCTTTATTCCCTCTGAAGCAATCATAGAAAATAGAGGAGCAGGACTGAGCCCGACGTGTCTGCCGGAGCCGGGGTGGCCATGATTGAAAAGGGATGACGGAGAGCACCGAGCACCGAGGAGCGTCCAAGGAGGAGAGGAGGCGTCCACCCAAGCACGTCCAAGTGACAGGCACAGCGGCCAATGGGAGAACAGCTGGCAGAGTAGGTAGACACCACGGGGGAAGCTCCCGAAGGCACCAAGTGCTTGGGGTGAACTCCTGGTATTTGTTTATTTGTTTTGTGGCGCTAGGAGTTGAACCCAGGGGCATTCTACTTCTGAGCTACCCTACCAGCTCCATTTTGTTTTTTATTTTGAAATAGGGCCTCATTAAGGTGCTGAGGGTCTCCCTAAATTGCCAAGGCTGACTTCGAACCTGTGAGCCTCCTGTCTCAGCCTCCTGAGTACTGGAATTCCATACAGGTATGCATCACTATGCCCTTCATCTCCTGGGTTTTTTTTGTTGTTGTTGTTGTTTTGTTTTGTTTTGTTTTATGGTACCAGGGATTGAACCCAGAGGCGTTCTACCTTCAAGCTATACCCCCCAGCCTGAGTTTATTTCTTATTTGAAACAGCATCTCACTAAGTTGATGTGAGTCTCACTACTTGCTGAGACTGTCCTCGAACCTGCAATCCTCCTGTTGCAGCCTCCCAAGTACAGGGATTATAGGCATGTGCCACCACGCCTGGCTTACTCCTGGTCTTCTTAATAAAGAGGTGCCATGAACAGCACACAGCTAGCTAGGGAACCAGGATGGAGGGCTGGAGCTCCCAGTCCACCTGGCTGTTCTGCGGCTTCCCACTTCTTCTGAGGCAGGTAGAGAGCTCTGCTCAGCCCAGGGACAGCAGTGAGCGCCCCACCCAACCTGAGTGGCTCTGCCTGCCTCTTTCTGTCCTCTTCTGCTCTCTCCCTGGGCCTCTTTCTTCATCTCTCCTCATCAACACTCTTCATTTTTACTATTCTCTTTCTTCACTACCATGTTTATTCTATTTCTAAAATAATCAGAATAGAAAAATATATTCATTAATATTCCCTAACTAATATTTACTCTATTACTGTTAGCATCAAGCATTGAACTAAAAGCATTAGATAATAATATAGAAAGACATATACAGACATACTATAATATAATATATATGTATACATGCTATAATACTATATATACACACACTATAATTTTATATATACACAACCACCCCAAAGAAATAATATTGATCATTAATAATAAACCATATATAGAGACACACTGTAATACTATATACATACACACTCAACCACTCCAAAGGATAAAGTAATGATCATTAATAATAATACACATATTTACTGTGTCCTGGGTTTTTTTTTTCAAGCATTTTCATAAGTATTAAAACATCCTATGAAGCCGGGCGTGGTGGCGCACGCTTGTAATCCCAGCATTCAGGAGGCTGAGACCGGAGGATCCGGGTTCGCGGCCACCCTCAGCTACCTAGTGAGGCACTCTGCAACTTAGTGAGACCCGGTTTCAAAATAAAGAATAAAAAATAGGGCTGGGGGTATAGCTCAGAGGTAGAATGCCCCTGAGTTCAATCCCCAGTACCGCAAAAAAATAAATAAATAAATAAATAAATAAATAAATAAATAAATAAATAAAACATCCTATGCTCACAATAACCCTAAAGTCAGGTACTATTATTATCTCTATTTCATAATTGAAAGAAATCAAGACACAAGTAACTTGCACACAGTCACACCATTTTGTACTTTGTGAGTTCAAAATTCAAATCCAAATGGTTTGGATTCAAAGCCAGTGCCAGCAAACTCAAAGAGGTTGAGTGACATGACTGAAGTCACAGCCAACAAGTTATAGGGCCAGGACGGAAGCACAGAGTGTTGATCCCAAAGCCCAGTTCCTCCCTCCCATCAGGACACGTGGTCCCCGCACACACACAGAAATGAGTAGAAGCTCCAATTCCTTACTAGATTTTCTGTTTCTTTTATAGATAACCCTGGATGAATTATTTTCTCCCTGTGAATCCCAGTCTGTCACTAGAATTTAAAACCCCCCTCCCCTTAACCATGAGAACTTCCTTTCTACAAAGGCCACTTACAGTAAAGTACACTTCCCACTGAAACTGCCATGATCAGGCCCGGGTCTCTTTTTCCTCTGAACACTCGTAAGTCCAGTGGTTCACACATACGAGATCACTTAACCAACATACTTCAAGTATCCACTGCGAGTCCAAGATAAAGTGTTTTCCAGCCTTCAAAAAGCTCACAGTCTGGGAGGAGAGATAAGGCAGGCCATTAGCTCTCAGTCCAAGTAAGAAAGTGATATGAGCCTTAAAATTGGAACAGATAAATATTTCAATGGGAGCCTGGGGAAGAAGGGACCTGGAAGCCCTCCTAGGGGAGAAGGCACCACAGGAGGATCGTAAGGAGACACTGAATCTGGGCGTCAACATTCACATAGGGTCACAGCGCCATTACAAGCCCCCCAGATACGGGGACACAGAAGGCTGTGAAGCCTGGGCCTACCTTATGTCATGCTCGGAGAGTTGGCTTTTGACTACTGTTAACTTTATGGCCACCTGTCCATAGCCACCTTATCTAGGAGGATAATTGGTCTTTTTTTTTTTTACTAAAAATGGAAAACAAAAATCTAGATTTTGTTGTTGTTGTCTATCTTTAGTTTCCTGGTTGCCTTGATGTCAGAAAAACAAAACTAGTCTTCAAACGCCATTTTTTGTCAAATTTCTCCTGGGCTTAAAGCCTCCAATGCCACCCCACCCCACAACGCACAAGATCCTGTCCAGCGTCTGTTCAGCACTGAGGTCTTCCATGATCTCGTTCCAAATTACTGTTCCAGCCTTATTTCTTCTGTTCCTAGAGACTCCAGGTACATCTAGAGAGACCTAGCCACTGACTGAAAGACAACACAGAATGCTTCAAAATTTCACTGAGGGAAGGGGTTAAAAAGTGCTTTAGAAGCCAAGTGTGGTGGTACATACCTGTAATCCCAGTACTTGGGAGACTGAGAAGAAGGATCACAGGTTCAAGGCCAACCTCAGCAACTTAGTAAGACCCTGACTCAAAATAAAAAATGAAAGGGGAGGGGGGCTGGAGGTATAACTCAGAGGTAGAATCCCCCTGGCTTCAACCCTCCGTACTAAAAAAATTAAAATTAAAAAGCGCTTCAGGGAGGAAGTAGTGGTACTAGATGAAGACCTAGAATGTTGCCCACCGAGCTTTCTCTTCCCCACTGGGTTTTCTCAACTGGCTTCTGCTTAAATGACAAGTCATGAGCTGAAAACATCCACAAAGCACTGAAACAGAAAGTGCCCTAGGGACCTGGAGACATGGACCTCTGTGGCTTTTCTTGGCCCCAGTAATTCCACGAATTTGATCATTATAAAAACATCTCCTAAGTAAAGGGCTCAACATAACAGTAGATTCAGAGACTTGTGAGGCTTGCTTAAAAGTTGGACAGGCAAAGAGGGTGAAAAGGCTCAAGGTAAAGGGCATGATAGTTCTAATAACAGTAATATCACCATGACAAACGGATCACAGTCCCAGAACTCAAGGGTATATGAAAGAAGCTTTTTTTTTTTTTTTTTTTTTTAATTTTGCCAGCACAGAATTTATCTCTTAAGCTTCATTTTGTTTTGTGGCAGAAACTAAACTTCACTCAGTTTCTGGTCAACTTTCCTTTAAATTCTTCAGAATTTAATAATGTCAAGACAAAGACTATAGAGGGCCAGGACTTGGTAGGCCGAGATAGGAAGATGGCAAGTTGGCAAGTTCGAGGCCAGCCTGGGCAAATTAGCAAGACCCAGTCACTAAATTAAAAAATTGAAAAGGGCCAGGGGTATAGCTCAATGATAGAGCACCTCTGGGTTCAATCACCAATACCACCAAAAGAAAAAAAAAAAAAAAGACCTGGGTGTGGTGACACATGGCTGTAAACCCTGTACTTTGGAGGCTGAGAAAAGAGGATTGCAAGTACAAGACCAGCCTCAGCAATTGTATTAATCAGCATTTTCACAGCTCTTATCTAAAGACTTGGCCACACAACTTGGAGGAAGGAAGATTTGTTTGCTCATGGTTTAGTACATGTGAGGCCAGGGACCATGGCACGGCATGACCGGGTGGCGGGAAAGAGGGAGAGCACCTAGGCTGTGCTCCTCCCCTCATGGGGGCCAGAACCAAGAGAGAGAACGAGGGGAGGAGGAACCATACATAACCCCCAAAGCCACACCCCAGGCACCCACCTTCCCAGCCACACCCTAGCAGCCTAGGCCACCACTAGAAGAGATTTATCCACTGCTGAGATTACAGCTCCCGTGACTCAACTATAGCGACCCTGAATACTAATAAATGAGCTCTTTAGGGGATGTTTCATATCGAACTGTAATAACATTCTTAGCAAGACTCTCAGCAACCTAGCAAAACCGTGTGTCAAAACAGAAAATAAAAAGGGCTGGGGGTGTGGCTCAGACAGAGGTAGGTAGACTGCCTCTGGGTTCAATCCCTAGTAGTACAAGAAAAGAAAGAAAAAGAAAAGGGAGCCAAACCCAAGTCTAGAATTATTGTCTCTCTCTATGGGGTATCTTTAGAGTCTTCATTGCTATAGGTCATTCCCCCCTACCCCCAGCAAGGTTTACAAGCTCTCTCACAGCTAAACTCCACTCAGATCCTCAGAAAACTCTGGGAATGGCTATGTGTCTTTTCTTTTCTTTCTTTCCTTTCCCCCCCCCCCCCTTGGTGCATGTGTGTGTGTTTGGTATGGTACTAGGGGATTGAATCCAGGGGCATTCTATAGCCCTTTTTATTCTTATTTTGAAACAGAGTCTCATTAAGTTGCTGAGGGGTCTCACTAAGTTGCAAAGGCTGACCTTGAATCTGCAATCCTCCTGTCTCAGCCTCCCAAATACTGGGATTACAGGTGTGCACCACCATGCCAGGCAACTATTTCTTTCTTGGCCTCTGTGATATAGTTGGGTTTCAGAAAAGTCATTCTTCTGCTACCTAGGAACCTTATGAGGCTCACCCAAGATCTCTGCCTGGATACCCGAAATCAGTTCTACTCAATGCTTCAGGCCACCAGAATAGGGCACAAGAGAATCATAGGATTTTGACATGTTTCCCATGTTTTATGAAGAAAAGGGGACTTGTGTTTCCTCTGCTATACGAAGCCAAAATTGGGAATTTCTATCACCCACCCTTTTATTCTTCCCTAGAAGGAAAGTTCAGGCAAAGTTTTTGCTAGAATCCAGCCATCTAAACACTAATTCCTCCCCCCCCCCCCAAGTACCACGGTGGAACCCAGAGCTTTGCAGGGCTTTGCACGTGTTAGGAAAGTGCTCTGTCACTGAGCTACACCCCCAGCTCCAACCTCCACTGACTATTCTTTCTCAATTCTAGAATATTTAAATCTCTGCCATGGTGGGAAAAATTTTAAATCATGATACACTGTTGCCAATACATTGAAAAGAGATTTTATGTGGTGAGTAGATAAACAAAGCTCAGATTTTAAAACTTTGTTTTAAGCTTCATTTCAATACCAAATTCAAAAGTTTATTTTAAGCCAGGTGTGGTGCCATACACTTGTAACCCCAGTACTTGGGAGGCTGAGACAGAAGGATTACAGGTTTGCAGCCAGCCTCTACAACTTAGTGAGGTCCTCAGCAACTTAGTGAGACTTTGTTTCAAAAAAATAAAATAAAATAGGACTGGGGGTGTAGCTTAGAGGTAGAATATCCCTGAATTCAATCCCCAGTACCACATGCATGAGAAAAAAAAAGTTTATTTCAGACCTACAGCTGCAAGAAAACAGTACAACTACAAGCAGGATAACTACAAATAAATCTCCTCATGAGCACGTTACAGTCAAGCTGCTGAGAGGATAAGGAGAATGTCTTCAAAGTATCCATAGAAAATGTCACATCATATGTAGAGGGGACAAAATAAGAATGACAGCAGATGCTGCCATGGAAACAAAGGTGGATAGAAATAGTGGAATGGCTTCTTTGTAATGTTAGAAGAAAAAGTGATTTGCCAACCGAGATTTCTATATCCAGTGAAAATAAGCTTCAAAAATGAAAGAAATGCATTTTGAGACAGACAGTTATGCCACTAAGGTTTGAATGTTTGTGTCCCCTCTACAATTCACATTGAAACTTAGTCCCCAGTACAACAGTACTAAGAGGTGGGAGCTGCTGGGCAGTAATCAAATCATGAGGACTCCACTCTTATGGATGGATTAGTACCCTTGGGAAAGGGCTGTGAGGTAGGGATCGCCAGGTCCGTTCTGCCCCTTCATCTCTCCTGCTATGTGAAGACACAGAATTCCTCTCCCCAGAGGATGCAGAAACAAGGCACCATCTTGGAAGCTGAGACCAGACTCTCACCAGACACCAAACCTGCTAGCATCTCGATTCTGGATTTCCTAGCCTCTAGAACTCTAAGAAAATAAGTTTCTGTTCTTTGTAAATTGCCTAGTCTCTGATGTTGTGTTACAACAACATAAATAGATTAATACAAATGCTTTCTCCCTAAGATCAGAAAGACTTAAAGGATGCCTGCTATTACTACTTTATTAATCATCATTATACTGGAGGACCTATCCAGTGTAATAAAGTAAGAAAATGACATAAAAATCACAAAAATTATAAAGAGAGACATAAAGATATGTCTATTAATAAATGACATGATTGTTCATAGAGAAAACTACAAAATTAACTAATAAAACTAATAGGTGAGTTTAGCCAGTCTATCAGATACAAGGCCAGTACATAAAAATTAATTGTATTTCTGTGGACATAAAAGAGCAATGTCTCTGGGTATGGTGGTACATATCTGTAATCCCAGTACTTGGGAGGCTGAGACAGGAGGATCGCAGGTTCAAGGACAGCCTCAGAATGTAGTGAGGCTCTCATCAACCTAGCTAGACCCTGTTTCAAAAAATAAAAATAAATTAGAAGCCGAGCGTGGTGGCGCACGCTTGTAATCCCAGCATTCGGGAGTCTGAGACCGGAGGATCCGGGTTCGCGGCCAGCCTCAGCTACCTAGTGAGGCACTCCGCAACTTAGTGAGACCCGGTTTCAAAATAAAGAATAAAAAATAGGGCTGGGGGTATAGCTCGGAGGTAGAATGCCCCTGAGTTCAATCCCCAGTACCGCAAAAATAAATAAATAAATAAATTAGAGCTGGGGATATAGCTTGGCAGTAGAATGCCTCTGGGGTCAATCCTCAGTACCACAAAAAAAGGAGCAATGTGAATATTACATTTTTTTAAAAGCATTATCATTAAAGACAATATATCTAAATATATATATATATATATATATATATATATATATATATATATATATGACCTTTCTATTAAAATTGAAGATCTAAGCTGGGCATGGTGGTACATACCTGTAATCTCAGTACTTAGGAAGCTGAGACAGAAGTATCATAGTTTCAAGGCTAGCCTCAGAAACATAGTAAGGCCTTCAGCAACTCAGTAAGATCCTGTTGCAAAATAAGTAAAATAAAATGTGGCTGGGGGTATAGCTCAGAGGCAGTATGCTGCTGGGTTCAATCCTCAACACCAAAAAAAAAAAAAAAATCGAATATCTAAATAAATGTGTAAATACCATATCCAGTCTCTTTAAATTGATTTTTTGATGTATCAACATAGTATCTTATTTGGGAGTTTTTCCAAGTATTTTTAGTACCTTTATTGGTGCAATGTAATTATACATCTTAGTGAGATTCAAAGCAATACAAGCACATTCCCGCATCATTTGGTGGATTTCCCTCCACGTACCCATTCTCACCCTTCCTCCCTCCTCATACATGCTAGTGAGATTGGTAGTGAAACCTTATGTGGATGTAACCTTATTTCTTCATATTGATTTTTAATGCAATCTTGCTTAAAATCTGAGCATGCTTTCTTCAGGAAATAGATAGGCTAATTCTAAAATACATGAAAGTAAAACAATCTCAAACAGACAGAAAGTCTTTAAAATGAAGAATAAAGTTGAAGAGCTTTCACTACATGATGCTAAAGTTTACCATAAAATTATAGTAATCAAGAGTATGTAAGGCAAGCCAGGCATGGTGGCTCATGCTTGTAATCTCAGTACTTGGGAGTCTGAGACAAGAGGATTGTAGGATCACAGCCAGCCTCCACTATTTAGTGAGGTCCTCTGCAACTTAGTGAGACCTTGTCCCAAAATAAAAATTAAAAATAGGACTGGGGGTGTAGCTTGGAGGTAGAATGCCTCTGGGTTCAAGCCCTAGTACTGAAAAAAAAAAAAAAAAAGTAAGGCAAAGTTAAAGTACAACAGAGAGCAAGCAATCAAGATTACCAAGCATATTCTTAAAACTAGAATTACAGAAATAAAAACTTAGTAATTGAAATTAAAACTCAATGAGTCAATTAAACTAGAATCCAACAGTGTCCCCGAGGTCAAGAAAGACATAGTTGCCGGACATCGTGGCTCATGCCAATAATCCCAGTACTTGGGAGGCTGAGACATGAGGATTACAGGTTCAAGTCCAGCCTCAGCAACTTAGCAAGACCCTGTTTCAAAATATAGCTCAGAGGTAGAATGTCCCTGGGTTCAATCCTTAGTGCCCCCTCCAAAAAAATTAAAACTAGATAAAGAAACAATCAATGATACAAGAAATACTTTTGAAAAAAGTATTCAAAATACCAATGAGATAGAAGTGGTAATAAAAAGTAGAAGAGAAAGTGTTAGAAGGCATCTCAAAACTGCACACTGAGATTAATGTCTTGGACCACCTCAGCTGTGTACAGTGTACTGGCTGGGAGAAATCTGTCCAAAAGAGACAGACTTCCAAGGGACCTGATGGAATGAATGAGAGCGTGGACTTTGATGTCTTCTCCGTCTACCAGTAACGTTTAACTTTTCCTTCCTCTAGGTTGTCCCACCACTGCCCTGCTGTCTTTCCTTATCTTGACCTGTGACAATTTGCTGGCTCCTGTGTTTAATCATCTCTTAAGATGCCTTGTTTAAACCTGCTAAAAATAAAAGCACCGGCTGCAAGGGGATGGGAGATTTACGCTGCCTCCTCTCCAGCTGCCCCAAATATTAAATATTAAAAAGAATAATCTCTAAACTATCACATCCGACTCCATATCATTTCATGCAAGAGGCTTCTAATCAGCTACAGTTTTTAGCAGCAGCTTTCCATAGCAAGAACATGGAACAAGTAGTATCCACTACAAGAAAGGAGAAGAGTAATTCAGAATAGAGTGAAAATATGGAATAAGCTATCTAATTAAATTCAAAATAAGCCAGGCATGGTAGCACACACTTGTAATCCCAGAACTTGGGAGCCTGAGACAGGAGGATCCCAGGTTCAAGGATAGCCTCAGCAAGTAGTGAGACTCTAATCAACCTAGCAAGACCTTGTTTCAAAATAAAAATAATTCCATTGTATGTATGTAACAAAATTTTATGATCCATTGGTTCATTGATGGATATCTATACACAATGGAATTTTGCTAGGCCATAAAGAACAAAATTACACTTCTTGCAGGAAAATGGATGTAACTCAAGAATATTATAGTAAGTGAGTACACCCAGTCCAAAAGAAAGAGTAAATGTATGTTCTCTCTTACATGTGGAAGCTAGAGAGATATTCAGAAATAAGGGCGACATCAGACAGGTGAGCAGAGACTCCGGGGGAGTGACTGAGGGGGATTAGGGAAGGGAGGGGGATGAAGTCATAAAGAATGCATAGTAGAAATAATGCCATGAATATATACAAAACTGCCAATTCCAGTATCAAAGACTTGTGGGGTGAGGGGAAGGGAGAGGGGAGACACAGTGGGGAGGGCAACAAGAGTTGTATGCATGTATTTTTCTAATACTCTGTACCCCAATATGATGTAAAAGTACAATGCACCCAATAAAAATAAAATAGGGCTGGGGGTCTAGATCAGAGGTAGAATGCCCCTGGGTTCAATCCCCAGGACCAAAAAAAAAAAAAAAAAGCTATGAAGAAGCTATATTTGAAGAGATAAAAATAAAATGACCAAGATCTTACTAGAACTTATGAAAAGCATCAAACCAAAGAAACCCCCATGCAGGATAAATTTAAAAGAAATATCTTCATACATCAGAAGCAAACTTCAAAATTCCAAGGACACTAGTATGTCTACTCCATGATAGGAGGAAATCTAATGCAGAATAACAAGTAATAATCACCGGAATACACACCTATCCATGTCTATGACAGAGTACACACATATCCATGTCTACAGCAGCACAGTTCACAGTAGTCAAATCATGGGACCAACCTGAGTGCCCATCAACAGAGGAATGGATGACAAAAATATGGTATATACAAACAGCGGAATTTTACTTAGCCATAAAGAACAACAAAATCATGTCACTTGCAGGGAAATGAATGAAACTAGAGATCATTATAGTAAGTGAGATCTGCCAGTCTCAGAAAGCCAAGAGGCAAATTTTTTTCTCATGTATAGAAGCTAGAGAATAAATTGGAAACAAAAGGACTTTGGATAATTGAGGAGAGTGACCAGTAGAAGAGTAGAAGGGCAAAGGGGAGTGAGTGGAGAGGGGGAAAGAAGATCTAATGAAGGAAACAATTCAAATTATGCTCTGCCCACGTATGAAGCTTCACTACCAACCTCACTATTACGTATGGGGAGGGGTAGGTGGCGGGTGGGACCTGAAGGGAAACACACCACGACCTGTGGGAGTGTTGGTTTATATGACTTTGAGCCTCACTGAAACGTATAATTACAGTGCACCAATAAATATTTTAAAAAGGACTATATTGCCTACAAAAGAGCAATCAATTTACAACAGAATTTGTAGCAATAATAAAAGCTATAAGAAAGTAGATTAATATCTTCCAAATGCTGAAAGCAATTGTCAAGCTAGAATTCTGTAGCAAGAAAAAAAACTACATTTTAATAAGTAAAGGTGAAATAAAAGCTTTTGTGGAAAGAGACAGAGACAGAGAATAGGCTATTAAGTTATAAACCTGCACACCAGGGTACTTTTAAAGGATATGATTCAGAAGAAAAGAAAATGGAAATTTTCAAATGCAGGAAGGAGTAGGAACAAATAAATGGTAGATATACTGGGAAATCTAAATAAACATTGATTTTTATAAAGCATTCGTATAATGTCCAATATGTGAAACCTTAAAACAAGTCAAGAGAGAATTTTAAAATGCTAAAACAAGTAACTGTTTTTCTTTTTCAGGAGCAAGATAAAGATATTGACAACTTTCAAATAATATATATTTGTGTATTATATTGTATTCATATAGCATGTAATGTTATATAATATATTAATATTATTACATGTTATAATGTATACATTGCATATTTCACATTATGCAATATATTGTTATATAATAATATAATTGAGATTATAATAATATATAATTACATTGTTATATATTATAAATATTCTATATCTATAGTATGTATTAGGTAACAACATGTAATATGTGTGGTTTTTGTATTTCTGGAGAAACCACAGAAAAATAAAAACATAAGTTTAGTATAACTTCTAAGCAAACAGAGAAAAATGAAATAAGCAGAAAAATATCTCAATTCAGGCAAATAGGATGTGAAAACACCTAAAAAATGTGGGATACAAAAAAGTTAAAGTTAGATGGCAAAAAATGATCTAAACAAAATCATAGTCAGTAAAAAGAAACTATAAGACTGGATTAAAAGTTGCATGCCTTTATAAAAGATACAGAAAAGCTGAGAGTAAAATAATGGGAAAACATATATAGGCAAATACCCAAAAAGAGAAAGCTGTCAGACCAAATGAATTTTAAGGTAAAAATCACTATCAGGAAAATATGGCACTTCTAAATTTGTATGTGCCTAATAATATACATGCAAATACATAAAGCAAAAATTAACCATATGGAGAAATGACATTCACCAAAACATCAAGCTAATACACCAGACGTGATAGGCTACGGTACCATTTACTGATCATTTACTGCGGATGAGAAAATATCCTTTCCAAATATTACTTTGCTTAACCCTCACTAGGTACCACACTTATTTTCATTTTATACATGAGAAAAACAAGGGTTAGAAGAACTTTCTCAATACGACATAGCTAATAATGGTAGAATCGATATTCTAATCTTTTATAACACTATATGTCAGAACATTAAAGTGGATGGGACACGGAAATATATGGTCAGGAAACACTGTTGAGTAAACCTTGTAGCTGACATAAGGGAATTGTTTTTAAGTATCAGGATCCCAGCCAATAGACCCAGGCTCTGGTGAGCTGTCACCTCCTATACAGGAGATTGCCCAGAGCAAAGAAAAGACTGCGGAGAGTCCAAGGCAGAAGAATGGTTACCATAGCCAGGTAGAGAGCAGGTTCACAAGGGCTTATAGCCAAGGCAAGGACCCAAAGCTGGACGTCAGTAAAACTGAGTCAGAAGCCAGAGAATGTTGGTGCCGCACCTGAGACCGTGGGGCTAGGGCTGGACCACAGTCCTCCTCCCCCAGCTCCAGATGGGTCTAGTAGTTCCGGGATAAGGCTGAGCCAAAGGTGGGGTCAAACAGTCCCAACTGCAAAAAGGAGACATGGGGCAGGAGAGTGGACCCAGTTCTGTCCCAATAAAACACAGAATGGTACTTTACAAATGCTTTCAGAAATGAACTAGGAGCAAGAGAACCCTTTGGTTCTGTCATTGTCAAAATCTTCATGAATTTCTTCACTTTGATAAAGCTAAGACTTGAACCATAAAGTAAACAGTTTCTGTGAGAGAAAAGTCTCTCTCTCTGAAATGGTGTCATGATGCTGTTGCATGCTTGTGCTTTTACATGAAAAGCCGCACTGTGTGTAGGATCAGAATGGGTGATCTCTGATCAAAACACCCCTTGGCCTTAACAGATTCATCAAAACTCTCCAGGGCCGCTGAACTCAGTTTTGCACCGAGACACTGTTTAGCTTAGAAAAACACTTACAGAGCTTAGAGGATCGTGGGTCTACTTCCCTGCACAGAAATGATACTTATAAAGGGTATCTGAAGCCAGGCGTGGTGGCGCACACTTGTAATCCCAGCATTCGGGAGGCTGAGACCGGAGGATCTGTGTTCGTGGCCAGCCTCAGCTACCTAGTGAGGCACTCTGCAATTTAGTGAGACCCGGTTTCAAAATAAAGAATAAAAAATAAGGCTGGGGGTATAGCTCGGAGGTAGAATGCCCCTGAGTTCAATCCCCAGTACCGCAAAAAATAAATAAATAAATAAATAGTATCTGAAATCATGTTCTGAAACTCACTTACCACATCATGAACAGGACTCATGAACTTCCATGACCTAGACCAGTACAACCTGTCAGATTCCATCTCCTGCCCCACCCCCATCCTCTCGCTCCCCTCCAATTCCTCTGGCTCCTTTCAGTTCTTTCATCTCATCAAGAACTTACACACTTCAGGGCCTTTGTGCCTGCTGTTCCCTCTCCCTGGAATGTTGTCGCTGGTGTCCTTGTGGCTCATCCCTTCCAGACCTTTTAGCCTCTGCCCAACGTGGCATCTTCAGCAAGGCCATCCCTGACAACCCTGAATAAAATAGCAACCCCAGCCAGGCTTTCTGCACCTTGACCATCCCCATCTTTTGTCCTGCATTGCTTCTTCACAGTACCATCTGCAGGGCTACTGTTTAAAGGTGTGCAGATTGGGCCTGGGGTGAAGTTGTATGCTCACACATGCTCACTAAAGCTGCAAACCCAGGTCTGTCCACCCAAAAAGAGCATCTACTTCTAATTCATACAGAAGCAGTGGCTGGGCTGATACGTACCCTGACCATTGACTACATCGTATGCATACATGTTTATTTCTTTTTGTCTGTCTCCCTCTACAGAGGAAAAGTTGACTTTGCAGTCCTGGCTGCTACCCTTAGAAAGGCTTGCTTGCAAGGTTGACCCTTGGCTGGCATCAGAAAACTTGCATCTCCAGAGGGTCCCCACTATCCCTTGTTAAAAGTGCCTCCTTGTGCCAAGCTGTCTGTACAATGTGGTTTACACTGACCACCTGCTTTCCTAGTGGGAGTCTACAGTCTTTGTGCTAAGTAGAGGATGCCTGTATGACAAGTGTGCCCCTTCCCCTCCCCCCAAAAAATGCCCTGGGCACTAAGTGTGTAAGGAGCTCTCCCCAGATGACATATATTGTGTTGCCACACCTCACTGCTGGAGAAGCTAAGCACGGCCCAGGAGAGGACTCTCGGAAGCTGGCGCCTGGCTTCCTCTGCACTTCACCCCCATCTCTGTTCCCTTTGTGGATTTGGCTGGATGTCTCTCACCAGAACAAATAGCAGTAAGTACGAACATAATGCTGAGCTGGGGTCCTCCTCATGCAAGGGTGAATCTGGGGGTGGCCTTGCAAACACCCAGCATGTTCCCCACCCAGGGAGTGTGTGTCATGAGGTCAGACACCTGCTCTGTTCACTCACCGCTGTGTCCCCATGTGTCAGGTGCCACTTACGCAGCGGGCCATGGGTTCTGCTCCACGTACTGGTGCAGCAGCTGGCTCTGCACGGCCTCTGGTTGGCTTCATGGTGACATGACCCAGCAGCGGCATCCCTCACAGCCACCCAATGGCAGACTCATGGGACACAGACACGCAGGGAAGGTGACAGTGGGGGGGGGGTTGGCGAAGGGGAAGCAGGAACTGGCCGTGAACACTCCTCTTCCCTTGGCTGAGTGGACTGTTCTCAGCCATATCATTCATGAATTCTCCAATGACGGCCCCGCAAGACAGCAAGTCACAGCCATATCTGTGACCCTGGGGGTACATCTACCAAACTATTAGCACAGGGACTTTCAACTTGGATTCTGCTTTCTAGGGAAACCAGGCTTGGCCTAGAACAATACCTGCCCCTTGGAGGGGCTCAAGGAATCACTGTTGAAAGAATGAATCAACTCATTAATTAAATTCCCAGGTTGGAAAAGGGGTTCTGCCCGGCAGCGTCTGGGTATTTTCTGTTCTGGTGCCATGTCTGGAGTGAGGATGGGTTGGGACCAGGAGACAAGACCCTACTTCATGTGCAGCAAAGAAACCAAGGTGGTCCACAGAGATGCATGTGGTGAAACTAAACGTTTTAATGAAGAAATCACACCAAAAGGTAAAAAATGTCAGATGAATTCAGATTAGCACACAAAATGCATTCATCAAGCCTTGTTGGAGGTAAGACTGGAAAGTTAAACTCTGAGACTCCTGGTAGCAAAAGCAAAGAGGAAAACATGGATATTACATGAATATGACAAAACACATGTTACATGGCATATTACATTACATGACATATCATGTGTTACATGAATATTGCATGTTACATAGACATGAATATGATGTCCCCAATGTCCAAAGCACTAAATACAAACAGCCCTGAGAGAGATAGCTTTCCTTGGTACAGAGACCTGAGAGAAAATACTCTCCAATAAGGGGGAAGTATGCAGAGTCCCTGAAAACACTTCAAATATGTCTCTACAACAAATTTAAACATTTCCCCCCCCCCGATCTCTAAGAATGACCTTCAATAAAAGCTAGTATGAAAGTGATTATACAAGGAGTCAAGATGGTACAGTCTAGATACACAGCTCGCTGGTGTCTGGCTCTGTGAGAATCCAATTGGAACGCAGAGGTAACAGTTCCTAAAGAGCTAACGCCTTGGCTGAGTCCCAATTCCGGTTCCCATACCGTCCTGCCACCTAGATACGTCATCTTAGATTTCATTAGAACTGAGTAATAACAATAAAACAACAATAATCCCGGTAAACAGTAGCATGGGCAACAGCCGTCACTGCACAGCACTCTGTATCAGGTGCTTTGCTAAGCTCCGGATTTAGTGGACCCCTGGCCCATGCATGCACACTTCTTGAACAATCTCCTAGAGTTTCTTCCCTTAGACAAGGAGTTGCCATTAAGAATACACTGCAGGTTCTTTTAAGAAGTGAACTAAGAGCTCGGCGTGGTGGCACACGCTTGTAATCCCAGCATTCGAGAGGCCGAGACCGGAGGATCCGGGTTCAAGGCCAGCCTCAGCTACCTAGTGAGGCACTCCGCAACTTAGTGAGACTCAGTTTCAAAATAAAGAATAAAAAATAGGGCTGGGGGTATAGCTCAGAGGAGAATGCCCCTGAGTTCAGTCCCCAGTACCGGAAAAAAAAAAAAAAAAGAAGTGAACTACGACAAAGAAACCCTGTTTCAGGAGAATCCGTCTCTCTGTGTAGCTAAGCCATGTACGTATGGATGTAAGACCCCCCCACACTTCCCTCTCTCCCCTTAGTCTCCTCACTTTGTTTTTCTTAGTTTGTTTTCTGGAATTTGGGAAGGTGATTGTGCTCTTTGCTACTCTGATATACCGATTGCTTTGTTTACACTACCTTAGTTTATTTGTGTTTTTTTACCATCTATTTACTTATATCAACCTGCTTACCAGACTCTTCGAGGATGAGACACCAGGAAAAATTGGCTTAATGGCACATTTGACCACCGGCCCAAGGCTGGCCACTTTGGGCCACTGCCAAAAGGCTCACCCTGGTGAGTCCACACAATGTCCCGGCCGCCCTCCCCGTAACAGGGAGAAGGACCCAGGCCACTCTTGGAGGTGTCTCCTGAGGAGCAAACACACTGCCTGGGGCCTGACTTCACGACAGGACTTCAGAGAGGCTGCTGGTGAGACCCCCGGCTCTGCTCCAGAGGTGCAATTCCCCTGCTTGGGTGATATAGGTAATTTTCTTTCTTTTTTTTTTTTTTGGTTTTTTGTTTGTTTGTTTGTTTGTTTGCAGTACTGGGGATTGAACTCAGGGGCATTCTACCTCCAAGCTATACGCCTGGCCCTATTTTTTATTCTTTATTTTGAAACAGGGTCTCACTAAGTTGCAGAGTGCCTCACTAGGTAGCTGAGGCTGGCCTTGAACCCGGATCCTCTGGTCTCAGCCTCCCAAATGCTGGGATTACAAGCGTACGCTACCACACCCGGCTCCAATTTTCTCTTTCTTGATATTGCATTATTCTGTGATTTTAATTGGTATGGTTAACACCATCCCAGCTGCAGGAAAATTGCCCAAGAGGTGTTGCTTTTATATGTTGATTTCATATATCGAAGTGGGATTTTCTTGTGTTTTGATTAGCTTTTCATACTATGTCATCTTGTGCCTTTGATTCTGTGAGAGTGGCTTCATTTTCGCCCGAGGATCAGAACCCACTTAGCAAAACCAATGGGAGAAACTGGAAGACCAGTGGGGAGGGGATTGCAGCAGCCTTGGCGTGAAGTGGTAGAGAAAGGATTGAAAATATATATTAACGGAAGAGTCGAGGATGTCAAGCCTGTTTGCTGAAAGGGGCCATGAGAGGGGAAGTTAAATCTAGGTGTCACGTATAGCTTGGAGGTAGAATGCCCCTGAGTTCAATCCCCAGTACTGCAAACAAACAAATTACCTATATCACCCTGTACACGCTCCTCAGTTTTGCTGGGCTCAGTCTCCCCGGGTGTGATACAGCGGAGTCGGGGAGTCTCGGATTCTCTGACTCTGATAGCCAGCACCTGGGAACAGAGGCAGCTGGGCACTGTATTGTGTGTGCTGATTGATTTAAATTGCTGCCCTTGAGGTGGTACAAGAGAGGTCTGAACACAGAGCAAAGATTAAATTACAGTTACCGTGGCTGTGTAGTTGAGTGTCTTTTCCTCATTCATCAAAAAACTTCCAAAAGGCCATCAAGTACCTCGCACTGAGCTGTAACGGAGCGTGGGATGAAGACACAGCTTCTGGCTGGGCAGAGGCTCAGAGCCTGGCCTGGGAGACCAATGCATGAGGACCAGCGGAGACCAGCGTGGGCACGCTGCCGACACACGTGCAGGGGTGCCGGGGCCCCGAGGAGGGCGTGCTAGATTCTGATGCCGCTTAGAAACAGGAAAACAAGAAAAGGAAGATGATTTTCTTCTCTCAAAAACAAGTTAAATCTTGAAAACTTATTACACAGGAAGAAATGTCAGAGGGATTTGAACACCATTAAAAAGTAATCAGGGCTTTTTTTTTTTTTTTTTTTTTTTTTTTGCGGTACTGGGGATTGAACTCAAGGGCATTCTACCTCCGAGCTATACCCCCAGCCCTATTTTTTATTCTTTATTTTGAAACCGGGCCTCACTAAGTTGCGGAGTGCCTCACTAGGTAGCTGAGGCTGGCCGCGAACCCAGATCCTCCGATCTCAGCCTCCCGAATGCTGGGATTACAAGTGTGCGCCACCACACCTGGCTAATCAGGGCTCTTAATCACGTTTGTTTTTCATTGCCTATCTGCCAGCAAACACAAACTTTTGTCAAAAAAAAAAAAAGAAAGAAAGAAAGAAACAATAGCAAAATGCCGATGTGAATCTTGAGAGATGGCCCGGAGGGGCTGGAAGAACAAGAGACAGGAACTTCTGTCTGTCCCGGGCAAGACATGACAGCTTCTCAGATGTTAGATGTTAATTTCTTTTTTTTTTTTTTTTTTTTTGCGGTACTGGGGATTGAACTCAGGGCCGTTCTACCTCTGAGCTACACCCCCAGCCCTATTTTTTATTCTTTATTTTTAAACAGGGTCTCACTAAGTTGCGGAGTGCCTCACTAGGTAGCTGAGGCTGACCTCGAACCTGGATCCTCCAGTCTCAGCCTCCCAAATGCTGGGATTATAAGCATGCGCCACCACGCCCGGCTCAGATGTTAATTTCATTACGGGTAAAATAGCTGAAACCATTTCCTCCCCACTTCTCTCATGAACTTCCCAAGAACCACTTATTGGGCACCTTGATGAGCCGGGCACCCCAGTAAGAAGTTTATACTCACTGTCACCTTATGTCACTTCCCAGCGATGGGGCCAGGGCAGGTAGCTATTATTCTGCTATGGCCAAGGTCACAAAGAGTGGATATTGTTTTCTGAAGTTCAAAGGCCATGTGGGATGCAGCCTCATTCTTTTCTGGGTGGAGGGGGTTGTTTACTGGATATTTAACCTGAGGGCATTCTATCTCGAGCTACACTCCCAGCCCTATTTTATTTTTAATTTTGAAACAGGGTCTCACTAAGTTGCTGAGCACTTTGCTAAGTTGCTGAGGCTAGCATCAAAAATGTGATCCTCTGATCTCAGGCTCCCAAGTACTGGGATTACAGGCATGTACCACCACTCTGGGCTAGCAGCCACATTCTGAACCCAGAGTTGTCTTACTCTAAAATCTGTGTAGCTGGAGCTATCTTTGGGAGCCTGGAACTCCAAGAAAATAAACCTAGTGATCCATGCCCACTCATGCAGCACTTTCATGCTAGACTAAGGAACAACGTCACACTGTCCACTCTTTAGAACTCTGCGAGGCAACTGCACTGCCAATATTAAGGGCCCAGGTGGCCGGGTGTGGTGGCGCATGCTTGTAATCCCAGCATTCGGGAGGCTGAGACCGGAGGATCCGGGTTCGTGGCCAGCCTCAGCTACCTAGTGAGGCACTCCGCAACTTAGTGAGACCCGGTTTCAAAATAAAGAATAAAAAATAGGGCTGGGGGTATAGCTCAGAGGTAGAATGCCCCCGAGTTCAGTCCCTAGTACCACAAAGAAAAAAAAAAAAAAAGGACCCAGGTGTCTGAAGAAATACATAGGTTCTTAGCACTCACGCCTCATTTGGCAGGTACCTGTGAACAGTCACAAGTGCATGGGGTGGGGTAAAACCTCACCTCCCACATCCATTGCCCCCTCTCTCTTGCCTTCAATGAGGGGTCTCTTTCCACCCAATCCCCACCTCCGTCGAGCCAGGCGCGCGCACACGGACCCACACAGGAATCCTGAATTAGCTCAACCTGCCTCCCAGCTGCTGGATGAGCCTAATTAGACCAAATTAATAATTTATTCAAGCAAAACGAGACATGCCAAGAATCTCCAGGGAGGCTGTACCATGATAATGCCTTCTTATTAGAGAAATGTGTCAACACCCCATGCAACCACTTTGGGTCTAGAGTAGAGGCTGGAGGCAGGCAGGTTTGACACGATTCACCCTCTGAGTCGGGCTCCCAGGCCCTCCGCTCTCCAGCTCCCTGTGTGTGGCACTCCTGTCCCACCACAGATTCCTCCTGCTGCCCTCCTCGTCTTCGTCTCCCTCCCCCTCATCCTTTCTTCCTCTCCCTCCTCCTCCTGCTCCTCCCTCTCCTCTTTCTTCCCCGACACATCATTAACCTAACTTTCAAGATCATTCTCCCCCGCCGGAAGGGAAAGCGGGATGACAAGCTAATATTTCCATGTCACACACTGAGTGATTCTTACATAAAAATTAACAGGCGTTTGACAAAGTCATAATTACTAACTAATGATGCATTATGCAATTTCCATAATTAGCCGTGTTATTGATATTTTCTTCCGACCCCAGAGCTAATGGAACCACCTTTATCTATAGGGAGAGAAATGCCTGGGCTGCGTGAAGGTTGTTAAGAGCGAAGCTTGGGAAAACGGCTCCTTTCTAACCCACGCCCAGCCCCAGCTCCCACTTTCCTGTGGGCCAGACACCCTGGAGCTGGGTTCTCCCTTCAGAGCAACAAGAATGAACCAATCAGTTGGCACATGGACCTATGAGGACTTAGCACTGTGGAAACGTATCAACCATCCCAGCATCTGAGGCATACCACAAAAGCAGGGTGTGGAAGCTGAGAACACTCACAGCGTCACCCAAGGCGGGTCCCGGGAGGCCCCTCCAAAGGAGAGGAGGAAACTCTGCTCAGCCCAGGCAGGTTCTTGACTTTCACTGCAGAAAAGAATTTCAGGGCATGTCAGAGAGCAGAGCACCATCAGGGACTTATTCAGTGACTGATAGCAATAGAGCCGGACACAGTGACACACACCTGTAATCCACACAACTAAGAGGCTGAGGTAGGAGGATCGCAAGTTGGAGGCCAGCCTGAGCAACTTAGCGAGACCCTGTCTCAAAATAAAAAATAAGTTCAGTGAGAGAGCATCCCCATCCCTGGGTCCATTCAAGGAAGGAAGGAAGGAAGGAAGGGAAGGAGGGAGGGAGGGAGGGAGGAAGGAAGGAAGGAAGGAAGGAAGGAAGGAAGGAAGGAAGGAAGGAAGGAAGGAAGGAAGGAAGGAAGGAAGACGGAATACACAAAAGATGAGGGAAGGCAGATGCTTGAAACTAAAATGTGCTTCTGGGAAGTCAGGGTCTTCTTTAAAAGAAAGAAAGAAAAAAAAAAAACAGCCAGGTGTGGTGGTGCACACTTGTAATCCCAGTACTTGACAGGCTGAGACAGGAGGATAGCAGGTTTGCAGCCAGCCTCAGTTACTTAGTGAGGCACTTCATAACTTAGTGAGACCCTGTTTCAAAATAAAGAATAAAAAAATAGGGCTGAGGGTGTAGCTTGGAGGTAGAATGTCCCTGGCTTCAATCCCCAGTTCTGCAAAAACAAAAGCAAACCTTGTGAGGAGCGGACAGGGAAGGTGTGTGGGAACATCAGCCTGGTGGCCTCAGTTCTCTGGCCCTGGTCCTCTCCGGGGTCTTGAGAGTGACATTGTCTCCTCTATCTAGACCGACTTTGGAATGTGCCCATAGTTTAGGCTTCTTATATTGTGCTAGGTGAGATATGCCATTCACAAAAAATGGAGGGTCATATGTTTTACCTCATATGGGGAAGCTAGGGAGAAACTGGGATACAACAGGAATTCGGGGCAGAGGAGGAGAAACCCCAGTGGGGTGATGGAGGGGCCGGGGGGGCGGTGGGTCTGGGGAGGGAGGCTTGATGAAGAAAGCACGTCAACTGACACGGTGCACATGGGCAGCTCACCAAGCGCGGCGTGCACGTGTGTCTCTGTGCCTCCGAACAATACTGCGCCAAGAAGTTTTTTTTTTAATCCATCTCCCTTTCTTTGCTTTATCTAACCTGAAAACACATTGTGTAAGCTAGCAGTGCACTTAAGCTTTAATCAAAATGAAGCAATTTTCAGAAATGAGTGAATTTACAGTAACTCTGAGATTTGTAGATTCCTCAGGAATTTGAGAGTGACAGTCCTGGAGGAAAAAAACAGGTGTAGGGAGTAACTCCAATCACAGGGCGTTTAGAGTCACAGCCACCATCTCTTTTTCCTTCCCTTTTGTCTCCTTTCTCCCTGTCTTTATTTCTTCTATCCAAAGAGCTTTTTATTTCTCCTTTGCAAACAGCTTTCTTTACTCATCAACTCACAGCTCCCTGCGGGAGGCTGCATCTCTTCACCTTTTTTCATTTTTTCTTTCATTCTTTCGGTGTGTGTGTGTGTGTGTGTGTGTGTGTGTGTGTGTGTGTGTGTGTGTTGCTGGGAATTGAACCCAGGGGCATTCTACCCATGAGCTATACTCAGCCCCTTTTTATTTTTTATTTTGAAATAGGGTTTCGCTAAGTTGCTGAGAGTCTTGCTAAGTGACTGAGGCTGACCTCAAGCCTGCGATCCTCCTGTCTCAGCCTCCTCAGCTCTTCATCCACTTTACAGGTGCAAAGTTCGAGGCTTGGAGAAAGAGGTGAAGCGATGAGGGCAGCTGCACGGTGAGCAGTGGAAAGCCCAGAAGGCTGCACACAGGCTCAGCAGCTGCTGCCTTAGGCAGGGTACTGTTTGGTTTCTTTTATGCACCATTTGGTTTCTTTGTTCATTGCTTTTGTTCCCACGGTCCAGATCTCAGTGTCTGTGGTCCCTGCATTCCTGGATTCCACCAGTCACCAAATTTGGAGGGGTGAGAGGGATTGTATCTGTACCGAGTATTTGCCGACTTTTTCCCCTGTCATTATTCCTAAACAATATAGTATCACAACTGCCTACATAGCACTTGCAATGTGTCAGATATTCTGAGTAAAATGATTTAAAGTACGCTGGAAGATGCTTAGCATGGACCGTGGGTTCAGTCCCCAGCACACCAATAATTAATGAGAGTATATGGAGAATATGCCCAGGTTATATGAAGCACTAGCCCATCGTATATGAGACTTGATCATATATATTGTGATATCTGCGGGAGTCCTGGAAGCACTCCCCATGAATACTCAGGGGTGACTGTAGCTTGTTTGATTGCTATGATATCCCCCCTTGTCTAGAACAGTGTTTGACACATATTAGGCGCTCCCAAAATGAATGAATGAATCAATGAATGAATGATGTGTTCAGCACATTGCCTGGGCCATCACTGATGCTCAGTCAAAGCAATTTCCCTCTGCTCCCTGCTGCCTCAGCCAGAGACTTTGCCAGACTCTGGCCAGCTGGAGAGGGCTTTGATTTTCCAAACTTAAAGTGGCCTGATTTGAGATTAGAAATCTCAGGAGACAAGACCCCCTCCAATCAACCACCCAGTGCTCACCCTCGACCGGGAGAGAGAAAGCAGATGAAGATCAAAAGCAGCAATAGCCAAGAAAGGTGTGGAGGGACAGGTAATAACAGTTTGGTTGGATCTGGAAAGATCTATGCTGCCCACAGTCAGCAACTTGGAGTTGCTAGAATGTTCCACACTTTCACACCTGCAGCTCCTTCTACCTGGGATGCCCTGGCCCTCTTGAACACCTGCAGAACTGCTGCTTCAAGACTCAGCTCCTCAGTGGCTTCCTCCAGGAAGACTTCTTTGAGCCCTCTGAGCACTTCCTGTTGATTTAATCCCTCACTGCTGTCTGAGAAGACAAATTATTGCATCCAAATAAACAACAACTCATGCAAGCACCTACAGTATGCAGAACACTCTATTAGGCTTCGTGCAGAAGGTAGGGACTACCCTCAACAGACTCATCAAAGTACTCTAGTTATGGATGGGGAGACCAAGTTTCAGGTGGAAAAAAAAGATACTATGTCGAACCACATGAAATCACCACGTTAGTGGGTCCAAACAGCTGAATATCGGTAATTCCGTATGTGCAACTGAGTAACAATTCAAGCTCATCTATAGCAATCCCTTTCTAATCTCCACAACGCATTTCTAGTTTGCAGAACACCCTCGCGGTCCCATGTGATCCTCACGCTCTCTCTGTGCTCGAGCCACTTTGATTGTCAACATTTTACAGATGAGGAAACTGAAGCTCAGAAGGCCCGTGATGACCTCCAAGGCTCTTAGAGGTAGTAAGAGGCCAAGACCAGACTCGGCCCCGCATGTCTCCATCCACACAGGATGTTCACGTGCGCCATCCGAGGTCACACACATGAGCGCGCCAGGCAGAGGGCCTGGGAATGAGCTTGTCCTGTCCAAGGTCAAGGACAAGGTCAGTGTAGCTAGAGCAGGGGACACGAGGGAGTGTTGTGACATGAGTCCTGCTTACAGGAGTCAAATCAGAGACCTCCTCCTGGGGAAAGCCAGCGGTAACCCAGACATGACAGATGGGTAGGATTTGGCGAGGGGACACGCAAAGGGAGAGAGGCCTCGACGTCAACCTCAGCTGGGGTTCTCTGGCAGCCCACAAGTCAGCGGGGGCGGTGACTATCACCATCCATGGGCCATTGGTGAAGAAACTTCACCAGGATGATGCGTGCGGGTTTAGAATGCAGAAGAGAATATCCTCGTCCCGAGGATATGATCCAGGTCTTCTTCTTCACACAGCTCATGGGCTGCTCATAGGAGAGAAACTAAATGTGTAGCCCTGCAAAATGTTAAATATGGAGCATGGGGTAGTATGTGGAAACTTTGGAAGAGCAAATTTGGACGCAATAGATAAATAAGCAGATATGAATGGGCTTCTGCAAAAAGTAACGAGGGAGCCATCCTGAGGGGCATGCCAGGCCAGGCACAGGAAGCACTTGGCAGAGTCAGAGGAGGCCCAACAAGGATGACTGTAAGAGGAGTAGCCCTACTAGGCTGCTTGTCCCGGCCTTGTCTGCTGTATCTGGAATCCTGGGGGTGATAAGTTACATCGACGCCTAATGTTAAGACCCTCGGTCCTGACACTGACTCTCTTCCTACCCTGCTGCCTCTCTCCATCCCCTTCAGCTGTCATCCTGCAGGACATACGTGAATGTCACTTCCACCAGAAGCCATGTCTGGTCCCTGCAGTGGATACCCGTTGGTTCTATCTGCCTAACAGCCCTTCTGCTGCAACTCCAGCTTGGCTCTCTGTGGAAAATATTTCTTTTCTTTCTCTGGGGCTGGCCATTTGACCCATCTTAGATAAGCAGAGCATTCTCACCATCCTGTTGGCCACAGCAATCAGTGTGGGGACTGAGAGCACCTGTCTGATATCCTGCAGAGAGGAAAGCCCACACAGAGGCCATTTGAACACCTGGATACAGCCATGCCTGAAGCCAACCCCAACCTCAACTTATCATTTACCTGAGCTAATAACTCCTTGTGCTTAACCCAGTTTTGTGAAGGTTCTGTTGTTTGAAGAGGAAAGACCCACACACACCAACGTAGCCCCTGCTCTCCATCCTCAGGTCCTCCACACCTTTTTTTTTTTTTTTTTTTTTGCAGTACTGGGGATTGAACTCAGGGACATTCTACCTCCGAGCTATACCCCCAGCCCTATTTTTTTTTTTTTATTCTTTATTTTGAAACCGAGTCTCACTAAGTTGCGGAGGGCCTCACTAGGTAGCTGAGGCTGGCCACGAACCCAGATCCTCCGGTCTCAGCCTCCCAAATGCTGGGATTACAAGCGTGTGCCACCATGCCCGGCTCCCAGCCCTATTTTTTATTCTTTATTTTGAAGCAGGGTCTCAGTAAATTGCAGAGGGCCTCACGAAGTAGCTGAGGCTGGCCGCGAACCCGGATCCTCTGGTCTCAGCCTCCTGAATGCTGGGATTACAAGTGTGCGCCACCACACCCGGCTACTCCACACCTTTTCTATGAAAACTTTTGTCATCCTTGATTAGAAGGCCAGACTTTACACTCGACCCTCCCACCAGAACAAAAGCCCTGGGCCAACGACATCAACTTCCGGATCCAAGGCGGAGCAAGGCCACTTCCCCCACCACTGGTGTCTCCACTGAAGGGTGACCCCCCCGGGGAGGCTGCCCCGACCCCCCATCTAGATGGCTCCTCTCACAGTGCTCCACTTCCCAGGCCGCTGGTGCCTGCTGCCTGTCATCACCTCACGCTGAATGACAGTTGTTTTTTTGTTTTTTTTGTTTTTTTTTTCAGTACTGGGAGTTGAACTCAGGGGCATTCTACCTCCGAGCTATACCCCCAGCCCTATTTTTTTTTTATTCTTTATTTTGAAACCGAGTCTCACTAAGTTGCGGAGTGCCTCACTAGGTAGCTGAGGCTGGCCGCGAACCCGGATCCTCCGGTCTCAGCCTCCCGAATGCTGGGATTACAAGCGTGCGCCACCACGCCCGGCTGAATGGCAGTTTTGTTCATTTACAATCCCCGCAGAAGGATTGAGCTTCCTGGGAGCAGGACCTCGCGTCCTGGGTTCTCCACTGTGCACACGATGCCTGGCTCGGCGGTGAGGGCTTCCGTAACCCGGCGAGGGCTTCCGTGACCGTGCAGCATGAACGGAAGAGTGAGTGGGGGAAGGGATGAAGAGCCCTGGGTGGGGCTCAGACGGGAGCAGGGCGAAGCAGCTTAACCACGCGCCTTGGGAAGGGCTCTTTATTATTTATTTATTATTTATTTATTTATTTATTTTGCATTAGAGGTTGAAGCCAAGGACATTCTACCTCCGATCTACACCTCCAGCCCTTTTTAAATTAAAACAGGGTCCCACTAAGTGGCTGAGACTGGCCTTGAACCTGCGATCCTCCTGTCTCAGCCTCCCAAGTACTGGGATTTCAGGCGTGAGCCACCATGCCCGGCTGGCGAGGGCTCTTTCTACTGCTGCTTCTTCTCCCTGGGTGTTACCGTCCCCCAGCTCTGTGTCAGGCCCAGCAAGCCGCACAGCTAGCTCGAGCATGCAGAGCCACAGCTAAGAGCTTCAGGCGCATCATTTCACTTCTGCTTTGCAACACCAGGGAGCTGTTACTACTACCCCCAGTTTACAGAGAAGGAAACTAAGGAGCAGAGAAGCAAAGTAACTTGCCTGGGGTCACACAGCTAAATGGCAGAGCCAGCACTGGAACCCAGGAAGTCCAGCACCAGCATCCAGGCTTCCATCACTAACTAGACAGCTTCTGCCTTGTAGAGATTTTAAAAAGACAGAACTGTTGCTCTCGGGAAGGAGACCAGAGGCGTGAAATAGCGCGGCGCCCACATACAACTGTTTAATAAACTAATTCATAATGCATTGAAATTGGGGGGAGGGAAAAGAGCCACCGCGGGGCCCAGAAGCGAAGCCTCCTCCGTCCCCACTCTGGTCAGCATGGATGTTAAGAGGCACTGATGCCATTGTTTTGGCCTCCTGCAACCCCAGAGGAATTGCTGGCCCGGCAGCTTTGCTGAAGCCCTTTTCCCCTGAAGCCCCTCGTCTGTTTGTGTTAGCTTCCTGTTGCTGACAGCAGAAACCGTCCCGGACCCCTCTGCCTCTCCCCTTTTGAGATCCATCCTGCAGCTGAAACCTTCAGACTGGAGAGAGGGCCTGGACGGGAGGTGGGGACCCAGGAAATGCCCAGGCGGAGCACCAGCCCCCAATCCAGCCCAGTTTGGAAGCGGCACTGGTTCTCCAGGGCTTGCCTCCGGGGTCTCCTTCCAGCCTGTGACTTCAGGCTGCAAGCTCAGCTGCAAGTTAATCATACAAGCCTCAGCAAGATCATGTTTGCAGGCGCTGGGTGCTGAACAGTGGTCTGTGAATGCACAGTATCATCATAATTAACCCTCCCCAGGCCCCAGCGCCTCCGGAGCCACTGAGAATGAGCAACTTCACTCATCCCAGAGACAGCAAGAGAAATGTCATTTTGATTTCATTCCTGGCCCCTCTGAAAGGCGTCTGCATGCTGCTTTGAGGTGGGGGAGGAAAGAGAGCAGAGAGCAAGCTTCTCACGAACGAACAAGGAGGCGAGGAATGGCAGGGCAGAGCAGACTCAGCTCCGTCTAAAGGACCATTTTCCAGGCGACACTTTAAGAAGGGATTTCAAATAGCATCGTGAGTATTATCAGGAGGGCCCCTCCCACCTCCGGGCCTGCACTCCCGCCTCTCCCCCACGGATTGTCTACACGGCGTTCACACTGTACGAGGTATTGTAAGTAATCTGGAGATGATTCAAACCCCGCAGGAGGCTGTGTTTAAGCTACATACAAATGCTATGCCGTTTTATAGAAGGGGTGTGAGCATCCGTGGGTTGTGGGACCCACTGGGATCTGGGAGCCCATCTCCTGGTGATCCTCATGGGTGACTGTAGTGAAATCAGGAAGTGTGATGCCTCCAGCTGAGTTCTCAGGATTGCTTGGCTTATTTTAAGAACTTTCATCTAGTTCTGTAAATAGTACCATTACAATTTTGACATGGGTTGCATTAAATTTGTAGGTTACTTTGAAATAGTGTGGACATTGTGATAATATTCTTAATTCTTCTGGTCCACGAACAGAAGGTGTCTTTCCTTATTTATGACTTCTTTCCTTCCTGTCATGAAAGTTTTCCATGTAGTATCTTTTGCCTCCTTGGTTATATTTATTACTAAGTATTTTATTCTTTTTTTATACTATCATAAGTAGCATTGCTTTCTTAATTTTTTGGGGGGGGGGGAGGGAGATAGTTTGTTGTTATAAAAACACAATTGTATTTTTTCTGTTCCTTTCTTTCCCATCTCACATGTTATGTTTCCTGTAGTGGTGTGGTTTTTTAATATTGTCTCTTTTTTTCTCTCTCTTTTTTTCTCTTAGCTTTTTGGCTTTGGAAATTTCTAGTCACATGACCTCGTGTTTCCTTACGCTTCTCTCACTTAGGCCTGTCTACCAACAATCTCATGAAAGGCATTCCTTTTGCCTAGATGTCTAGTATTCCTTGATGTCTTCTCTTCCTGTCTGGCTTCTCTTTGAATATCCATGTCACTACTTACATGATCCACCTGCTCTTGCATGTTATCTACCTTTTCCTTTAGTGTCTCTAGCATACAAACCATAACTGTTCTAAATTCCTGGTTCGAGCATCCTAACGTCCCTGCTGTATCTCAGTCTGGCTCTGACACTCTGTCTCTTCAAACTGGGCCTGGCTTTTAGTATGGCTGGTGAAGCTGGGCGTGACTTACTGGGTAAAAGGAATCGAGGTGAAGAGGTGTTTAGTGAGGCACCTGTGCACTGTAGGGTGAGAAGCAGTCTACATTGCCGCAGTGAAGTCTCCAGTTTTCGATGAGCCTGTATCACCTAGTTTGTCTTTTGCAAGAGCGTCCCCGTCTTCTCTCCGCCTTAAGTGGGACAGGAAGGCTTGAGTGGGCTGGCGCTGGACATTTCCTTCTCCCAGGCTAGTGTTTCTCTGATAGAACCCAGCTGGCCGCGCATAAGCAACATGCAATTACTGTGCCATTTTACATAAGGGACTTGAGCATCGTGGGTCGTGGTATCCACTGGGGTCCAGGAACTGATGCCCGGGGATCCTCATGGGCGACTGTAGTTTGAAATCAGGAAGTGCAGTGCTAGAGCACTCTGGAGATCGTGGCTCTGGGACTTGTCGCCCTCAGGGCTCCAGCAATCTGTCATTTACCGCTTGAGTTTTCCTGCCCTGGCGCTGGTCCCCACAAGGTCTCTGTTCATGAGTTACTACTCAAATAAGTTGTCATTCTATCTACTTGGCTGTCTATGATGTCCCCCGGGGCCTCACACCACTAAGCACACACTGTCTCTGAACTACTCCACTAGACCTGTCTCTACCACTTTTAGGCCAACAATTGGCCTGAGACCTGAGTTCTCTCCAATGGATGTAAGAAGAGTTGCTAATTTCGGGTTAGTTCAGTTTTTTTACTCGTTCCAATGGAGTGATCAATTCCAATCTCCTTATAGGCAGAACTGAGAGCTGGAAGTCTATAGGTGTCCTGCTTTATTCTTTTGTTTCACTGTCAGACTTTGGCTTTTTTATTGTTTTTAATTGTATAATGTTTTTGTGTCATTTCCAATCCCTCATTATTTCCTTAAATATTAATATCAGCTTTATTCGTAATGCTTTGAACCTTCTAACCCTAACCTTTAGGGGACAAAACACATCCAAACCATAGCGGGTCATTTTAATATCATACATACTATAATCTATGCACCTAAATTTTGTCTGTCCAAAGTTTTATCATTGATTTTTAGCCCACAGAATAAATACGCATATATGAGTGGAAAATTACAACCAACCCCAAGTTTAATATAAATGACAAAAATAGAAAAACCCAGATATGGATTATTTGAAGTCCCTAACCACCCAGCTGCATCAGCATAGTATAGTTGTTAAAGGTACTTCCTCTGTGACCAGTCCAGGGATGTGCAAGGGACAGAATGGGAGATGGAAGGCCAGAGCAGCCATCCGGGGTACATGGGAACCCTAAGACGCTGGAAGAGGGAGCAGGACCAGACCCCACAGGCCTCCTGAGCTGTGGGTAGATTTGAATGTTGTTCTCAGGGAAAAGTGGAGGGAAACGAGCCTGCCTTGGTCCAGGGGCTGCTGAAGGCCTCAGGGACACCATTGTAATCCATGTGAAGTAAACAAGGCAGGAACTGAGCCATGTCAATGGTGTAGTTTACATTATAGAGCAAAAAATGAACTGGAAACCAAGCTTGTACATGAACATTAAAAAATTTGACAGCGATGACCTCCACGTGCTGGGATTACATTGGGTTAGGGTTTAGATGTTTCCATAGTTATATGTTTTTCCTATGCTTTTCTGTATTTCACCAGACAAATCACACAGGTGATTTTACAGCCTGAATTTGCATCCACTCCAGCACTTTGTGACCCCTCTTGCTATTCTGAGCGGAAGGAGCATTGTTCCTGGGTGAGGACTGAGATTACAGGACTCGGTAGTCCAAACTTGAATCCTCCATAGCTGGGAGCCACCTGGCCTGGATCATCTCCTAAGCCTTTCCCAGACTGTTGTCATGGAAACCCCTCCACCTGTGATGCTCAAGCTTGGGTCCTGGAGCTACCTCCTATGGGAAAACCAGACATCCCAGTGCCCTAAAAGCCAGGAGCCTGCATTCCACCACCCTGTGATACTCACATCCACTCTCTCCATCTGACAGGCCTCTGTCCAGAGGAGCTGAGGCCACCTGCAGATCCTAGCTGCAAAAGTATCTGGGAAAGCAAAGTTTCAGTTTTCAGAAATTCAAGTACAGCCAGGAATAGAAGGGGGGAATGTCCCCATGGTACACATGAGTGTGGAACCCCCCACAGAAGGGAAACTTGGGCCGCACTTGTGAGATTATGATCATCTGTACCGTGGCCTTCTGGAGGTCTCCTGGAGGAAGGCTTGGTTGTCCCTCACACCACTGTCCTCGCCATAGACAAGGCCACAGTGCCCTGTCTCCCCAGTGCACAGCAGCCTGACCTCCACCTGCAGCACCTGCCCTTTGCCTGGTGGAGCCCCTCAGCCACCCACGTGGCGAGTGCAGTGTGATGTGCCACACCCAGGAGCACCACAGCCAGCGCCCCGCTGCTGAGCCCTCAGGAGGGAAAGCTGGAGGGGGGCCTTCTGCACTGCATTCCTGGGCTCCCCGTTTGACTGAGCTCCAGTTTCCAACAGTGGTGGTTTCCCGAGGTGGTGGGCAGCTTGGCAATGGCCCATTTTAGCCACTTCTTTCTCCTCTCACCTCCCTACCATTAAGATCAGTCCTTGTGCCAGAATCCTTACCTCCAGGTCTGCATCCAGGGTGGCACAAACTACAGCAGCCAGGGCCCCTTAGCACGTGCACGGTGAAAGCGTGATCGTGGCTCTGGAAAGCCTGCTGGGGACAGTCCCCAGACAGCAAGGTAACAGATCTGAGGGCTGCTTCTGCGACCATGCACCTATTCCTGTGGGGTTGGAAAGGCATCCTGCTCCACGTGCTGCTTCTGCCCACGCTCACTGACATCAGGACCGCCGCCACATGCTCCTGCTCACGCTTCCATACACACACACACAAGCACAGGCTCATACACCCACGCACACATGCATATGGGCATAAGCACACACACTGCGTGAACCCATACATACACAGGCACACGTGAGCATGCCTACACACATGTACATACATGCTGGCACACACATATACATGCACACATGCAGATGGGCTCATGTAAGCAAAAGCAAATGAACCGAATGGACCCATTTCTCTGTGAACCTCTCCCTCACTCCACTCTGAAGCCTAATTCAGTCCTTTTGCCCCAAACCTGAGAACACACATTTTGCTTTATTTGCAAGGAGGCGTGGAGACTGCTGGATGTGGCAGATGAAACTGCAAGTGCGTGCGTGTGTGCCAGGTAAACAGAGCTGGGGTCCTAGCCTCCAGAAGGGAGTGGAAGGGCTCAGAGTCCAGGGTGCCGCGGCCTTCTCCCACAACTCTGTATCATGGGGCTGACTGAGGGCTGGGCCAGTGGCCTGGGGAGGGGTGTCAGTCAGCTCTCCATCTGTCACTATGACAAAATGCCTGAAGCAAATGGCTTAATAGGAGAAGAGGTTTATTTTGGGTCATGGTTTCAGAGGTCATGTTCACTTAGCCCTATCACAAGGGGACTCTGGCATCTGGCGACGCAGAACATCACAGAGAGCAAAGCTACTCACACTTCAAGAGGGCCAGGGAGCAGAGAGAGGAGGGACTGGGAAAGGGGCCAGGGGCAAAGTGCAGAAGGGACCTACCCCTCAAGGGCATACCGCAGTGACCTCTTCCCCCAGCCGGGCTCCACCTCCCAAAGTTTCTGCCACCTCCCAGCAGCCCATTAGGTTATGATCTGTTACCAGAGTGAAGGTTCTATAGCTCTATGAAAGCTCAAGAGACTGAAGCTGGTGAAGGAAAACAGGTTTATTCAAAACTGGCCTCAAGGAAGACAGAAGAGACCTTTCCTGCCTCAGAGCTTCATCTTCTGGGGGATCAGGGTGCATACAGCTTTTATGAGAGGGAAAGGGGGGTACAATGAGACAAAAAGCAGGAAGTCCATGGAGCTAGCCCTCTTTCAAAAGCATCCTTACTTAGCCTTGAATTTCTACCTCCTCCTTATCACATCAAAAGGAAGCTGGACCTCTTGTGCCTCACAGCTGCATTCTTTTCAGGTGGAAAGGTTACCTTCTGAGCTGAGGCAAGAAGGGTATGGTAGAGGGCTTTCTTTAGAATTTAGAACACCTATGAAGGAAATACTAAAGATGGGGGAGGGCGCGGAAGGTTAGGGAAAAGGTGGAAAGGGGAGGAAGAGGAAGGACCTTTAAGAAACACTTCTTCCAGAGGGAATTGGAGGAAAAAATATAAGAAATGCCACCCCAAATTGCTGTTACATTTCGCCACTGTCAAAACTTCCACCCCGTTTCCATGGGGAGCAGGGACGATGCCTCTCATCTGTCTGCTTCAGGCTGAGCGGGGACGAAGAGAGGGGGTTTGGGGAATGGAAGATCTTGACATGGTGAAATGCATCATTTTTGCTTTCTGTTTTTAGGAGTGGGATATTTACAATCATCTACCTAGCCGCTAAGTTCGAGGGTCTGTCTGCATAATTATTTAACACATCATATACTACTCTCAAACCCCCAATCGGTTTCTATGATTATCTTCGGGGGTGTTGATCCTAATTCAAAAACTCCTCCAAGGATGGATCTAATCCCAGATAATATTTAAGAAAATATGAATGGCCGCTCAGAGGAAGATGGGGTGATTTTAGTACTTAATTTCTCAGTTTCTCACCAGGATTGTGCCTCCAACAATCTGGGGGTAAGGAAAAAATCGGATACAAGGCACATTAGCAGATTCTTACATATACAGAGCGAGACTTGGGATGGAAAATCCCAGCCAAAGTGGTTTTGGTTAAGGCACTACCCACCCTAGGTATGTGTCGTGGGGAAACATAGGGATGCCAGCAAGAAGGGCTGGTAGCTGCATAACTACTTATGTTGGTTATCTTGTCCTTTTGAATAAGTGTTGGAGATAATTTATCAGTGTGAACGCCATGGTGGAATCTGCAGTGCCTTCCTCTGGTGCAGCTCACTTTACTCTAGCATGATGAGTTCAAGGTTTTACTCCTGCAAGTTAATGAAGTGCGAGTTGTTGATGGGCCATAGATGGACCCTTCAACCTTTCATCCAGCTGCTGGTCAGGTCCCTGCACATTCTAGGCTTGAGGCAACGCTTTGTCTCTAGGGCAGAAGGGATGGAGCGGCTCATCCGTTGGGTGTGCAAACCTGGCGAGAGCAAACTGAGGCAGAGTGGTTAATATAATGTCACATGCCCATAATCCCAGGAGTTGGGAGGTTGAGACAGGAGGATCTCAGGTTCGAGGACAGCCTCAGCAATTTGGCAAGGTCCTCAGCAGCTTAGTGAGACCCTGTTTCAAAGTAAAAAATAAAATAGGGCTGGGGTGTAGCTCAGAGGTAGAACGCCCCTCAATTCAGTGCCCAGTACTCCTCCCACATACACCAAAATGGTTAATATCTGACCCAATTGCTATATTTTTAAAACCTAGCTTTGTTTTCTAATTTAAAGGGAGGGGTACCTATCCTAGAGGCCAGGAAGGGTCTCCCATGCACAATTTCATAGGTGCTACCCTCACTTGGAGCAGAGCAATAGGCAAAGTTTTCTCCCATGTTAAATGAGTCTTTTGACAAGGCTTGGCCAGTGTGTTGGTTAATCCGAACTGTTGACTGGACTGAGAGACACCTAGGATTAAGAGTCTGGGGGGTTTGCGGATGAGATGATTGGCAAGCTGAAGGGGAGGCCCCACCCTGACCGTGGCAGCACTGTCCAATAGGCTGGGGTCAGGAAGGAGGAAACGGCAGGAAGGCAAGCTGAAGTCTTCCTAGCAGCTGTGCCCATGGCTGCTGCTCTCTCTCCTGAAGACATCGGACTCAGCTTCTTCTCTCTTCCAACATGGACTCTCATTGTCTAGGGTGCTTCCACGCCTTCCTGTCTTGGAGTAGGGCTGCCTCATTGGTCCCTCCTGTTCTGAGGCTCCTGCTTCTTGGACTGAACAGCTGCTGGCTCCTCGAACTTTCTGGTGTGCCGATAGCCACATTGGGACTGCACAGCTTCTGTGTGTGCAAGCCAGCTTGATAAATCCTCCTTTATAACATACATATCCTGTGGGTTCTGTTCCTCTAGAAAACATTGACTAGTACAGCCAATCTTTTTTTTTTTTTTTTTTTTTTCAACTATAATTCACTCTCTTCATCTTCCTGGTTTACTGTGATCTGCAGGATGAATGCAGTTGCCAGGTTATTTTCAAAGCTTTACTCACCTTGTGGGTGACTTTAAAAACAAATGATCGTCCATTATCACTTTGAATAGAACTCTGTAGTCCACTATAGGAATAGTTTCCTTGAGCAAGAATTTAATTACCTCTGTTGTTTTCTCAGTTCTAGTAGGATATAGTTCTGCCCAGCCTGAGGAATTGTCCACAAATACTAATACAAATTTAAAATTACCTGCTATTTTAGGCAGCTGAGTGAAGTCTATTTACAGTCTTCAAAGGAACAAATCCTCTTATTTGCTTCCCTTTCTGAAGTGACTTATGTTCAGTTTGGGGGTTATTTTAGCACACAAATCACATCTTTGTAGAATCCTTTGAACAGTCCTTTGAAGGTGTGGCCCTTCCAAATAAGGCTGTTGTGAATCTGCCATCACATCCCTGCCACGCTGTGTCCCTTCGTGCAGGTGTTTTACAGTTGAGACCACCAGGGCTTCGGGGAGTACAAGCATCCCAAGGTCAGTAAGTTTCCACAGTGAGTTCCACGGTTCCTCATCCGGCTCTGTGTAATGGGGTTGGACTTAGGCAGGTAGGTCCAAGCGGAGTATGGAAGCCCCAGTAAGCTGCTTCTCTTTAGCAGATAGTTGAGCAGCTCTCTCAGCTTGCTGATTTCCTTCAGCCATTTGGGAGTCAGTCTTTTGGAGCCCTGGACAGTGCATTATAGCTGCCTGGGTTGGGAAAGCAACCATCCCAAGTAGGGCCAGTATTTCCATGGGTTGTTTGATGCCCTTAATTCTTGAAGCTAATCATCCTCTTTCTTTTCAAATAGCTCCATGACAGGCATGATCATAAAGGCATGTTTGGAATCAGTATAGATGGTTTCCTTGTTTTCCTTATGACAGCCCAAGTGAGTGTGGTTAGTCCAGCCTGTGTGCAGAGGTGCCCACCGGGAGGGCAGGGACTGCTGTTACCTTGTCTAGTGTCACCACCGCACACCCAGCTCCGTGCCATCCTCCTTCAAAAAAGCTGCTTCCATCAGTGAGCTGCCAGTGGTTGATCTGACAAATCTAGTCTGCTGGAATGGACTGCATCAAGAATTTCTAGCAGTTATGTTCTAAATCAGTCTGTTTCCATTATTGAGAGCACAGTGTCTGGACTCAGGGTTGCCATAGTTTGCAAGGTAACATTTGGCTTGTCCAGCAAAAATAGCCTGACAAGGGCCCATTCATCCCACCATCAACAGAATAGGCTCCTTTTTATTCTAAGAAAGTCAACACTTGGTGAGGCACAAATACTGCAGTAGACCATCCCAAGGTGAACTCTTCTGCCTCTTGTAAGATATCACAAGAGGGCTGCAATTGCTCAAAGGCAGAGTGACCAAGCTTTGGCTGTCTATTCCAATTGATTAGAGACGCTACAGGCCATAGAGTCTCTCCGAGCATATGAGCAAGCACACCTAATGCCCTGCTTTTCATGGACATACAACTCAAAGGGTTTTCAAGGGCTAGGTGCCCCAGGGCCAGTGCTGACAGTAATGTTTAATAGTGTCAAATGTTCATCCACTCTCAGCAGTCCAATATAAGGGTTCCAAATCCAGCCCCTTTAGGGCTTAATACAGAGGCTTGATTATAAGTCCAGAGTTGGAAACTCAAATCCAGCAAGACCCTGTCATGCCCAGAACCCCTTGCAGTAACCTCCTGTTCACGGGGACTTCGATACTGGCAATTGTTTGTTTCCAATTGGCTGTTAAGCTTTTTTTTCCATTTTAATTGAAATCTGAGATAACTTGCTCTGCTTATAAATCTAAGTCTTATCGAGTGACACTTGATAGCCATAGCATGCCAGGTAATTAAGCACCAAAATGGTGTGAGACACAGACATATTTTGTAATTGGGGCTCACAATCAGCAAATCAACATATTGCAGCAAGATCCTTTCCTTCAATTGCACAGCACTCAAGTCCTTGTCTAAAATCTCACCAAAGATGGTGGGAATTTTTGGAAACCTTGAGCCGATAATACAGACCAACAGTATTGGAAAGTACCTTTTGACACTGAATTTTGCCATTCAAAAGCAAATAGTAATTGAGTTTTTCCCTCCAGTGGGATACAAGAGAAAACACTTTTTGAGATCTACTACTGAAAATCGTAATTCCCAGATATGACAGTCAATAAATTATAAAGATTTTTCATAGTAAGAACATCCTGTACTATGTCATGAACAGCTCTCAGATTCTGAGCACATCTACATTTGGATGAGGTGTTTGGTTTTGGTTTTGTAGGGCTGGCGATTGAACCCATGGGTTCACTGCCATTGAACTACATCCACAGCCTTTCTCATTTTTCATTTTGAGACAGGGTCTTGCTAAGTCACTGAGACTGGCATTGAACTTACAATCCTTCTGCTTCAGCCTCCCAAATCACTGGTATTACAGGTGTGCACCATCATGTCCAATAAATAGGGTATTGTAAGGCAAACTACAAGGCCAAATAAATCTCTATTCAAGCAACTTCTGAGCACTGGTTGACCTTCCAAGCCTCCCACTTCTTCCAAGGTACAGAAGCTCCTTTTTTTTTTTTTTTTTTTTAATTTTTTATAATTACTCGTACATTGTCAGCAGGCATCTTTGTTAGGTACAAATTGAAAACGACATATGTGCCTATGTTTCTCATTTGTCCAGAAGCTCCTTTTAATTCAGTCATTACAGGTTGCACATTTAGTGCTGGACCCAGAGTCCCATGTGCCCACATCTTGTAGCTCACAGGGCAAAAGAGCTCCTCCATTTCCTCAGGGCAAGGGAGCAGGATTTGCAACTTTAAGGCCTGTAGAACCTGTTGGTGAAGCTGCTGTCTTCTTTGAAACAAACTTATTTGAGCATTCAATCTGCATAATAAGCCTCCACCCAATAATGAGATTGGACATTCTCGAACGGAGAAGAAACTATCTTTTTATGGTAAGTCTCCCCACTGACACACCACAGGTTTGAGGAAGAGTTTGTCGTGTTGTTTTTTTGTTTGTTTGTTTGTTTTTGCATTTCTCCCATTACTCTTGTAACAGATGCTGTCTTTTGACTGGGGTCAAGTCACTTTAGTATTAATTACAGGAAGAGTAGCACCTACATCCAAGGGAAATCCTATGAGTCCCCACTGTCATGTGTACCTGGAGCTTCCGTGGAGCAATTATGAGAGTGAGGGGAGCCCCTGGGCTTCCTCCATCATCTAATCACAGCTCTATCTCTCCATCTGTCTCTGTGTTTTTCCTTCTCCCTCTCACCCTCCCATTCTTCCTTTAGTTTCAGACAGCCCCATTTTCAGTGTCCCTCTTGCTTGCAGTACACACACCGAGCCCTCCGAGGGACTCATTTCTCACGTTTACCTGAGCAATTTCTCCTTCCTCTCCCCACATCTGTCCTACTGTGGCCATAAAATCTGTGGCCTGTTTCATCTTCTCTTTCTTTCTGGAATTATATATTTTAAAGTCAATATCCACCAATTGGGATGAATGCATTCCCATACTTTGTTCAGTTTTTGAAGTTTCTCTGAAGAGCAGGGGCAATTTGCCATATAAGGGTTATGTTAGCCATCTTTGTAGTCTCTGTCTTCCAAATGAACATTATTGTACTTTCAGTATGCCCAGTTTTTTCTAAAAATTGAGGCGTTCCCCATTTGCCTTTTGTTTGATTCCTTGTGCTGTGTTCAAACTTCTCTCCTTAGGCACCTTTTCTCTAATCTTTCGAAGTTGCACCCCTTATAATGATCTAATCACCTCATCATGACCTTGTGGTTTAGGCTCCAATCAGTGTAGTGGCTTCTACAGGAGCAGGGGTGGTTGTGGGGTCTTCCAGGTGGAGGCATCATGACTCCTCGTTGGAGCTTCATCTGTCACTAGACTTCTCTCATCTGTGGTTACCAGGACATTTAAAAGAGCTTGGATGTGAGCCCAAGGAAGTGGGGGGGGGGGGAGTAGCCAAAACAGTCATTTTCTGTAGCTCTTCTCTGTATGGTGGATTAGAGCTTTTCCACTTTAGCAAATCTGAAGTTGAGAACAGGCCATAGGTCCAGTAATATCCTCTTGGCTGATCACCCTGACTGAACCACTCTGACTGATACTCCCTTAATATTGTTCTGCCCCAAGATGGGATGCTCCCTGGCCAAACTGAGTGCCCTGTTGAGTCTTAGATGGGGAGACCATGCCTGCCTCATTTTCACACGGTGGAGAAGGCACGGCTCCAGCGGCCCCTTCACCTCCATGGGTGGCGCTGTGGCCTCTCCACTAGCTGGGATGCATTTAGAGCATTCAGAAGACCAATTTCCTCATTTTCCCTCACCTCCTGAGTTTTGCTGCCCAGGAGGCAAACAAAGCCTTTCCCTTCTCTCTGAACCATCAACTTATCTCCTTCTTTCTCAGAATTCTCATTATGCAATAGCAAAAAACTTGTATAAGAACTCATGCCATGTACTTGACCTCTGACAGTGATTCCAAGGGTAGGAGAATATGATCATTTAAAGAGCCATTAGGCAGCCATTTCTGACCAGAATTTAACACATACATAGAACTCATGTTACACTAGTATATTCACTTCCTTTTAGTCATAAACTCATAGCCAGAAGTTGTCCAGTCAGCTCATATGTGGCCCAGAGGACCCTAAGGTGGTGTCAAAATCCAATCACCCATCCTATAAATAAAGCAGTTATAAATTTTTAAAAAGCAATCCAGAAGAAACAAACAAGTACTTTCCACACAGACAAAAATCACTGGGGATTTGAGTCCTCTGAAGCTTTTCCCACACTCACTGGTACCCCCAAGTAACCCCAACCAATGAGGTCCAAATGGCTTACTCAAGCCCTGAATGGTTAAGAGAGCTTACCTCACAACTCTTAATACTGCAAAACGACCCATGAAAAGTCCAAATGGCTATATTTTAGCCCTAAATGATAGAGATAAAAATTCCCAGCATGAATCCTGGCACGGCCACCAGGCTGGAACCCATCAGTTCCCATCCACCAGCACAGTGTATATACACAGTAGATGCTTTGCAGCAGGAAGAAAGGAAGGATTTTAAAATGTAATCCCTGGAATAAAAAAAAAAGTCTCTGTGCTGCAGGTGGTATTTTCCCTGATATTTCAGCTGCAGTTTCGGCTAGTCATAAGCAATTGAGGTCTTCTTCCCAAGCAATTGCTGCGGCTCCTCTCACTGAAGACTGTTTAGGAATGAGACTCTCTCTCCTGGATGGCTTCACCAAACACTGTTAGGGAGAATGAAGGCTCTATGGCTCGTTGCTTCTCTTAAGCTTGGGAGATAGAGGTTGATGAAGGAAGAAAGCAGGTTTATTCAAAGCTGGCCTTAAGGAAGACAGAGGAAACCTCTTCTCTCTCAAACTTCCTCCTTCAGAGAGCTCTCAGGGGTGCAAACAGCTTTTGTGAGAGGAAAAAGAGGGTGCAGTGGGGCAAACAGCAGAAAAATCATGGGGTTAGCCTTTTTTCAAAAGCATTCCCACTCAGTCTTGAATTTCTACTTCCTCCTTATAACATCAAAAGGGAACCTAACCTTCCTGTGACTGGAACCTACATTTTCTTTTCAGATATACAGGTTGCCTTTGGAGCTGAGAAAAGGAGAGACATTGCAGGGGGCTTTTTTTTTTTTTTTTTTTTTTTTTTTTTTTTTTTTTTTTTTTTTTTTTTTTTTTTTTTTTTTTTTTTTTTTTTAGAATTTAGAACACTGAAAGAGGTTAGATATTAAAGGGAAATATTAGGAAAAAGATTCAGAGGGGAGGAGGAAGAAAGCTTCACAAAGGAATTTGAGGAAATAATTTTGTTTTAAAAACTCCTCCTCAGCCGGGCGTGGTGGCGCATGCTTGTAATCCCAGCATTTGGGAGGCTGAGACCAGAGGATCTGGGTTCGCGGCCAGCCTCAGCTACCTAGTGAGGCACTCCGCAACTTCGTGAGACCCTGTTTCAATATAAAGAATTAAAAAAAAAAAAAAACTAGGGCTGGGGGTATAGCTCAGAGGTAGAATGCCCCTGAGTTCAATCCCCAGTACCGCAAAAAAAAAAAAAAAACAAAAACAAAAAACAAAAAACTCCTCCTCAAATTAGAAGAAATAATTTTGCTTAAAAAAAAACTTCCAGTCAGGTGTGGTGGCGCATGCTTGTAATCCCAGTACTTTGGAGGCTGAGACATGAGGATCACAGGTTCTCGGCCAGCCTCAGCTACTTAGTGAGGCCCTCCACAACTTAGTGAGACCCTGCTTCAAAATAAAGAATAAGAAATAGGGCTGGGGGTGTATCTCAGAGGGAGAATGCCCCTGGGTTCAATCCCCAGTACCAGTACCGCAAAAAAAAAAAAACAAAAAAAACAAAAAAAAACGTAATCCCAGTACTTTGGAAGCTGAGACAGGAGGATCACAGGTTTAAGGCCAGCCTCAGCTACTTAGTGAGGCCCTCTGCAACTTAGTGAGACCTGTTTCAAAATAAAGAATAAAAAATAGGGCTGGGGGTGTAGCCCGGAAGTAGAATGCCCCTGGGTTCAGTCCCCCATACCAGAAAAAAAAAAAAAAAAAACCTCCCAGAATCAATTATGAATCTCATAAGCCACTTATGAGACCAGATTCCTTATAATCAACTCACCTCCCGAAAACTCCACCTCTGAACACTGTTGCACTGTGGACTAAGCCTTCAACACATGAGCTTTTAGGGGTCTTTCCTGATCCAAACCATAATATTCCACCCCCAGACTCCAAAGACCGATGTCTCTCTCACAATGCAAAGTGCATTCAGTCCATCTCCAAGAGTCCCCATAGTCAATAGTTCCAACACTGATCAAAAGTCCAGGTTCAAAGTCTCCTCTAAGATCTTAGTCAAACTTTAGCTGTGAGATCCAGTAAACAAAAAAACAAAATCTGGAAATGATGGCATGCATCTTTGGGAGGCTGAGGCAGGAGGATTGCAAGTTGAAGGCCAGCCTTAGCAACATAGCAAGACTCTGTCTCAAAATGAAAAAAATAAGAAGAGTTGGGGGTGCCACTCAGTGGTTTAATCCCAAGTAATGCAAAATATTAATAAATTTTAGAAAAACAAGGTATATGCTCCTAAGATACAAGGGCACACTCCCATTCCAAAAAAGAAAATGAGAATAGCAAGGAGGAATAAGACCAAAGCAAGACTAGACCCCACGAGGGCAAGAATTAAATCCTGCAGCTACATATTTGGCATCTGGATCATAATATGAGATCCTACAGACTTGGGCAGCCTGACTACCTATCTTGCAAGGCATCTCGAGTTCTCTCCCTGCTCTCTGCTTGCAGCTTTTCTTGGTAGATGTTCCACATTCCTGGCATCTCTAACTTCCTGGGGTCTCTCCTGCAGGTTCTGCTTCACTCTACTCATAGCTTTATACATCACCCTCTCATGGGGCTTCCTGCAAGGATTCCAACCCTGCCATATACTGTGTGGTCTTTGAGGCTCTCCTTTTAATTATCAGTGGATGCCTCCATGACCTGTTAACTCTTGTATTCTGCATGCTGCAAAACCAGCACCATGGTCTGCCACCAGCAAAAGCAGAAGCTGGTCCCACTGGGAATGTGGCTGCAGCAGTCCCTAGGTGCCTGAATGGCTGGAGGAAATAATCCTGGAGGAAAAATCCTCTAGGTGCCCCTCGGAGATCAGGATGAGCCCAGGGCTCCCTTCTCAAAACAAAGTCATTCAAAAAGCCAGGCGTGGTGTTCACACTTGTAATCCCAGTACTTGGGAGGCTGAGACAGGAGGATTGCAGGTTCGCAGCCAGCCTCAGCAAGTAGTAAGACTCTCATCAACCTAGTGAGACCCAGTTTCAAAATAAAGAATAAAAAATAGGGCTGGGGGTGTAGCTCGGAGGTAGAATGTCCCTGTGTTCAATCCCCAGCACCGAAAAAAAAAGAATCATTCAAATAAGTCTGTATTTTCATACCTGTGAGCTTGCTGAACCCCCTTGGTTGGGGCCTGGACAATTCATGAGGAGGCTGTTAAGGCATCTTTCCAATTGTCCCGATGCAAAGTACTTGGTCTCTTTTTAATGGGGCTAATTGCTTCCATTTTAAATGTGCTCCTTTTCTGTCCAAACTGCAAGTTTTTCAAATCTTTCTGCTCTGATTTTTGCTCCAAATTTTCCCTGTAAACCTAATATAAAAGCAGCCAACAGCGAGGCGTGGTGGCGCACACTTGTAATCCCAGTACTTGGGAGGCTGAGACCAGAGGATTCAGGTTCTCGGCCAGCCTCAGCTACTTAGTGAGGCCCTCCGCAACTTAGTGAGACCCCGTTTCAAAAATAAAGAATAAAATAGGGCTAGGGGTGTAGCTCAGAGGTAGAATGTCACTGGGTTCAATCCCCAGTACTGAGAAAAGAAAAGAAAAAAAAAAGCAGCCAGCAATATCCAAACCAGAGCATGAACACTGGGATGGCTTGAAAATTCCTCCACCAGCCAGGCATGGTGGTGCACTCCTGTAATCCTAGTACTTGGGAGGCTGAGACAGGAGGATCGCACGTTCAAGGCCAGCCTCAGCTACTTAGTGAGGCCCTCTGCAACTTAGTGAGACGCTGCTTCAAAATAAAAGAATTAAAAATAGGGCTAGGGGTACAGCTCAGAGGTAGAATGCCCCCAGGTTCAATCTCCAGTACCGCAAAAAAAAAAAGAGAAGAAAATTCCTCCATGTCCATCATCTTTAAACTCAGCCTCACACAATCTCAGGGCATGGACAAAGTATAAACATGTTCTTTGCCAGAAGGTAATATTAATGGCCTTTAGTTGAATTCCCAATAGAAAGAAGCCGGGCGTGGTGGCACACAATTGTAATCCCAGCATTTGGGAGGCTGAAACCAGAGGATCCGAGTTCGCGGCCAGTCTCAGCTACCTAGTGAGGCACTCTGCAACTTAAGTGAGACCCTGTTTCAAAATAAAGAATAAAAAATAGGGCTGGGGGTATAGCTCGGAGGTAGAATGCCCCTGAGTTCAATCCCCAGTACCACAAAAAAAAAAAAAATCTCAAAGGGTTGGAAGTATAGCTCAGAGGTAGAATGCCCCTGGGAGCTGGGCATGGTGGTGCATGCTTGTAATGCCAGTACTTGGGAGGTGGAGACAGAAGGATCAGGGTTCGAGGCCAGTCTCAGCTATTTAGTGAGGCCCTACACAACTTAGTGAGACCCTGTTTCAAAATAAAGAATAAAAAATAGGGCTGGGGTGTAGCTCGGAGGTAGAATGCCCCTGAATTCAATCCCCAGTACCGCCAAAAAAAAAAAAAAAAAAAAAAATCCCAATAGAGTTCTCTTTCCCATCTGAAATTATCTGAAATTTCACCACCAAAGTCTCTTTACTCTCACATTCCTATCAGCATTCTGGTCTTCTAAGCTACCGCCAGAATTGCCTACTAAGGTCCTCATACAGCATTCTAAACTTTTTCTAGCCTGCTTCTCCAAATTCTTCCTGCAAACCAGCTCCAAAGGCTTCTGAACCACTTGATCACATATACTCACAGCAATGACTTTACTCCTCTGTACCAATTTTCTGTGTTGGTCAGCTTTCCATCACTGTGACAACAAAACTTGAAAAAACTGTGGGGGAAAAAAAAACTTGAAAAGATAATTAATCTAGGCATGGTGGCACTGGCCTGTAATCCCAGTCCTTGGGAGGCTGAGACAGGGCTGGGGCTATAGCTTAGAAGTAGAATGCCCCGTGTTCAATCCCTAACTTTCCATCTTGATTCTCTGTGATGCATACCGAGTGATTTTCTCCTCCTTTCCTCCAGTGTCCTAATGCTCCTTTAAGCTACATCTCATCTGTGTGTGGCTCACACACTGAGGGTTTCCCATTCTCTTTGATGGGCTCCATCTGTGTTCAGGCTGACCGCCTCCAAAAAGAGGTAGAAAGATCTTCTAGGAGTCAGACTCAAGTCCAATTCAAGAAGGTAAAAATGCCCATCTGACTAGGTTCTTTAGAAACATCTTCTGGTGACTCTTTAGAAGATGGACCAGAGATATTTAGGGATGCAGGGACCATACTGAGGTACTCACTAGGAGACTGGACTAAATTGCTAAATATTTTTAATCAGCCTGTCTATCTCTGTTGCATTATTTTAAATAGATGCCTAGGACGTGGCGACTCAACACATGTGAGTCTGACCCAGGCACTGTTAGGGGAGGACTTCAGAACAGGGTGCTAGAAAAGAGTTTCAGCAGAATGGCTCAACTTCCCTGAGCCTCAGTTTCCTAATCTGCAAAAGGGAAACATGAGCAACCCAACGCCCAGCGTGTCTTCTAACTGGCCTGTGTCTGCCTTCCCAGTTGCCCCTGCTCCGTCCCTGGTGTTCTCCACGCTCGGGCCTTCTTGTACCTCCCTCCCTCCAAGCGCATTTATGCCCAGGACCTTAGTCCTTGCTATTCCCCTGCCTAGAACACACTTCCCAAATCCTAGCAGAGCTGGATGCTCTTCCTGGGTTGGCGCCTGTAGACAGCAAGGTGGGGCTGGCTTTTTCTTCATCATAATACGCCCACCTTTTGATTGAAGTGTCTAATGCATTTTTACTTAAAACAGTTCCTGATAAGGGGTCACCGGCTTCTGTCATTTTATTGTTTCCCGTATGTCTCACAGCTTTTATGCCTCTCATCGCCTCCATGACTATCTTCTTTCCTACTTAGTCGATTTTTGTAGCACAACATTTTAATTCTCATCTCTTTCATCTCAGGGTCCATTCTATAGCTATTTCTTTGTGGCTCCCATGGGGGTTCCATTTAACATGTGAAACTGATACCACTCAGATGTGAATCTAGAAGCAGCATTTTGACTTGAGTAACACACAAAACACTGCTGCTCCTATACAGATCTGCCTCCATCCCCCTCCGTCACTTAAATCACGGTTATATGTGTATGCATTGTGTGTTCAATAACAGACTGATAATGGGATTGGTGCTACATTCGTCTCTTCCATCTTATAAAAAAAAAAACAAAAGTAACACTAGCTTTTATTATTCTCATGAATTTGTCTTTGCCGAAGATGTCTTTATCCAGCTCTGAGTCCCTTCCTAATATCCTTCAGCTCAACCTGATGGACTCCCTCGACTCTTGCTTAGCTGGTGCCATGGTGTGAATGTGCATGGCCCTCCAAAATTTCTGTTGAAATTTCAACCCCAAGAGCCTTCAAGAGGTGGTTAGGACATGAGTTTCTGACTTCATAAATAGGATATGTTACTTTAAAAAAAAATACTTGTCAAGCATGCACAAGGCCCTGATTTGATCCCCAGCACTGCACACACACCTAGAGAAGTACATTTATTAATCCAAGTACAATGGAATTTGACTGTAATCCCTGCTACTCAGGTGGTGGAGGCAGAGGGATCACAAGTTCGAGGCCAACCTGGGCAACTCAGTGAGATCCTGTCTCAAAGTAAAAGAAAAAGGACTGGGGATGTAACTCAGCAGTAGAGCTCTTTCCTAGCATGTGTGAGGCTCTGGGTTCAATTCCCTAGTACTGCAAAAAAAGGAAAGGGCTTGAGATAGTTGAGTTCCACTCTTCTTCCTCTTCTACCATGTGAGGACATAAGAACAAGGTATCAGGTTAGAAGGAGAAAACCAGCCCTCTCTACACACTGAATCTCCTGGCACCTTGACTTGGACTTGCCAGGCTCCAGAACTGTGAAAAACCAATTTCAGTTGTGATTAAGTTACCCAGCCTAAGGTATTTTGTTACAGCAGCACGAAGTGGCCGAGGCATCTGGGAATGCCTCCATTCCTCCCTCCAGCGTGAAGGATTCTGCTACTGGCCATAGGATTCTTGGCTGACGGGCATGTCCTTCATCACCCTGAATATATCAACCCACTGCCTTCTGGGTTTCGGGGTTTCTGATGAGAACGTTATAGGGAGATTATGATAAAAACTCCCTTCCTCTCAGACCTATAAATGTTGATAACATGCCCTCCAGTATCTTAGGGGACAGCGTATTTTGCTGTATTATCATAGTGTGAGCAACAGGCTACCATCCTTTGGCACCGATCATTCTACGTTGAAAGAAAAAGAAATTGAAGACCTCACAGGTAGACATGACACGGTCTTCAAAAGCCAACTGCCATTGCAGATTCTCAGACTCAAAATGAAAAGGCCATTGAAACATTCTACAAACTTTAATTTCTAAACAAGTAAGTACTGGTCTCCATAACACACTGAAGCAAAAAGCTTCTGGAGTCCTTCTTATTCTTATGATTAAAGTGGAAAAGGTCCTGGAGAGCCAAAAGTGAGACAGTCCCTGTGGGTTACACCCAGCAGTGACCAGGCCATTTCTTGCTCTGGCCTCACGAGAAGCCAGCATGAAGGAATTCAAACACCACCTATACAAAACCCTGGCTGTGTGGCTGCCAAACACAAAATAGCTCAAGGACAAAATAAGCTTATCAGTGGCAATGAGACCTGTCAGACTCACGGATCGTTAGTTCGTTTGGTGGTTTAGTGGCATTGAGACATGTCACACTCAGAGTTCATTTGGTGATTTAGTGGCTTTGAGACCTGTCACACAAATCATTAGTTCTTTTGGTGGTTAGGTAGCACTGAGGCCTGTCACAGTCACAAATCGTTAGTTCGTTTGGTGGTTTAGTGGCATTGCTGTTTTGATTTGGGTTCTGGTTTTCCGGGTTAGGGTGTTTAAGGTTTGGGGGTTTGATTTTGTGGGGCATTTTTTCTTTCCCTTTCCTTTTGTAAGATAGCAGCATTGGTTGCTGGTGCAGCTTCAATGTGCAAGGAAAGGAGTGAGGTGAGGCCAGGGAGGCAGGCCCCTCAGCCAGCTCTTTCAGTGAAGATACTCTAACGTACCGGCACAGGATCTCAGGACATCAGCCAGGATAGTTTTGCCCAAGTGAAAACAGCCCACCATCTCCTCGGGACAGATGTGACTGTGAAAGTCTTGCCAAAGGTAGCACTTCCCTTCGTTCTCCTCTCTTTTCTCCCATGTTTCTGGGATAGCAGAGATGGTTCTTAATGAATTTATGTTCCCCAAAAAGCTTATAATAAAACTGATGCTCCTGAAAGATGATCAGAGATATAATGAAACTCTTTCACATGACTGACACCATTGAAAACATCTACCTTGTAATGGAGCCTGTGCGTGGGGTCAGCTACGGTACCACATCCAGGAGGCCAGAGGCATGCAGAAAGAGGAGGCCTGCTGCGTTCAAGCAGATCACATGTGCCTTGCGCTGCTTCCAAGGAAGGGCATCATGCACAGAGATCGGAGGCTGGAGAACACCCTGGGGGAGGCCGGAGGAAACATCAAACTCATCGACTTCGGACTGAGCGGCAGGGCCACGTGTGGGCAGGAGCCAGACCCAATCTGCGACACTCCCCTGTACTGTGTCCCAGAACTTTACTGGAAGGAAGGATATGACCCGGAAGTAGATGTCTGGAGCCTGGGTGTCCTTCTGTACTTCATGGTCACAGGGTGCCTCCCATGTAAGGGGACCACCTTTCCGCAGCTGCAGGAACAGGTCTTGCGCTTGGGGTATGACACCCCTTCTCACATTTTTGCAGAAGCGTGCAACATCATCAGTCAGTTATTAACCATTGATCCTACACAGAGACCCATAGTAGACCAAGTCATGGGGTACCCATAGCTGAGAGAGGGTAAGGAGTATTTACAGACCCGCCCTAGAGAGCCACTCCCTAAACACCTGAACCCCACAACTATGAGGTCATGTGTCACCTGGCTTAAACAAACACACACACACACAATACCTGGAATTGGTGGGAAACAGAAAATTCGATGAGGTGATGGCCACATATCTGATGCTCCAGCACCAGCCAGCCCGGGGGACAGGGTGCACATTCAAAGTGAAGCCCACACATCTGGAGGTCGCGCCTCCTCCTCCTGCACAGATCCTTCACTATCTCCAAAGAGGAGAGCCAGTGAGCATGCCCTCCACACTTCCCCTTTCCTGTCCTCTGAGCATCAGGGCTAGAAGAGCAGCAGAAGAGCCAGCCTACCTGCCATTCCTCTCTGCAGCCTGCAGGTGAGGCCCCCCCCTCAGCCAGCAGAACCCCTCGGCATGTTCCTGCAGCCCCCTGCCCAGCCCCTGCACAAGCAGCACTGGGTGGGAGACAAAGAGCTGTATGTCCCTCGAGGGTACACCTTCGAATGAAAACTCCCTCCCCACCAGACCTCCTGGATCTGCGGTGAGACTGGAGCCTGTACCCATGTCGACAGATAGGGTTAGAAAGAGGTAACCAGGACAATTGAGAACTGGCTCCTAAGAACTTGCTCCTGTGTGTTAACCTCAAAGATAGGCCCTGGATTAAGAAACAAAGTATTTCCAACAGAAGCCAGGCAGCCCTGCCCTGGATTCAGAAATACAATGACTCCAATGAAAGTGGACAGCTGAGACAGAAACAAAACCAAGTAGGTAGGGCAGTCCAGGGTTTTCTTTTACACGTGCTTTGATTAGTGGCACTTGCAAGTGACAAACCCTAACTGTATACTTTTCTGGGGCACAGTGTGGCGTTTGGATAAATCTCTACACCAGGGGAGGATTAACCCATGTTAACTGACGCATCTTATCCGCTCTGTGGATAGTGACATCATGGTGTGGGCATCAGCCAGGTGTGGAGTCAAACAGCTGCAGGAGGGAGGGTGCAAAGTGCTTCCAGCTTCTCTGCAGGATTGCAGTCACGAGGCCATCTGGAGCTGCCTGCAGAGGAGGGGCCTCTCCACCCTCACCTGGTGGAAACACCGGAGGCTATTTTTCCTGGGAAACTTCCCCCTGACCTGCTCCTCTCGGTCCTTTCTCCCATGTTTCTGGAATAGCAGAGATGGCTCTAAATAAATATCTGTTTCTCACAAATCTTACAGTAAAATTGATGCTTATAAAATACGGTTGCAGAAATTCTGCTGTTTTGCAGCCTCCTTGCAAAAAGGGTGGGCCACGCTTTAGTTGGAGCAGTAGGTAGTACTGTAACTGGGAGACCATCCAGAAATATAAAGGGAAGAGTGGCATCAGAGACCTATCAGGGTTCCCAATAGGAAAAATGATTCAAAGTGATTCTGAAGGGACAAGCCTCTGAGCTGCCTGCAGGGCAGGAAGGTAGACACTGTGTGCGTGACCGTCAGACACTGAGGTCACCCAGTTACCATCTGCAGATGGACCAAGGGGAACAGTAGGTGCTGCCGGCATGTCTTCATTCTGCTGAGACATCCACAATAGTGGAAGGAAGTCCTATGACGCAGACTGTTGTGGGAGTTGGGGAAGTGGTAGGGTGCAGTGCCCAGAGTGGCTTAGGAGCCACAGGACTGCTACTCATTTCCTAGACCGTATCATGCAAGAAGGTCAGCCTTTCTACATTTTTTTTCCTTTTTACAACACTGACACAGGGCAGTTCCTCTCAGAGTCCTGACTCAGGTATGGGTCCTTCAGCAAATTTCAAAAGGATGCTGACCGGGGAGCCAGATGTCCTGGGGAATGTGTCCTAAGAAACAGCAACCCAGAAAGCTGGAGGGGTGGCAAGAAGGGGGGTATTTCCCAAAGCAAGTTCCAGGTTCCCAGGTCCTGGTGTTTCCATCGCAGGCAATGAATATGAGGTTCCAGAAACCCACCAGGGAGCTTCCTCCTATTTCCTTAGGAGCCTAAGGTCTTGGCTGGCCTTGCCAGTCGCTGCCTCCTCTGTTCCCCACTAGTCAAGAGCTCAGTTGCACAGGAAGGACTTGGGGCTTTGTTGTCAAGAGCAGGCCTTTGCTGGAGGGTCCGGTAACAAGTGAAGAGATCGACCTTCATTTCCCAAGATGCCTCTGGCTGAGGTGCTGAGTGGCTGTGAGCGGGGGAGTGGCAGCTCGGAGCTCCTCAACTCCAGGGGCGGAAGACCCCAGAGCCATCCCTGAGAGAGGAGACCCACTGCAGGCTGGACACTGAGGAGGAGCAGAGAGGGAGAGGAGGGAGTAGATAGAGGGCGAGAGGGAAAAACAATGAAGAGAAAGGAAGCAAGGGAAGAGAAAGGGTCGGTACAGGAAGAGGAGGAAAGTCTGGTATGTAGGGGAGGGAAGGGGAGGTTGGGGAGGGAGGAGCCAGATGGGCCCGCCCAGAGGCTGTGGCTGGAAGGCAGCCCTGAAGGATGGACAGGAGAGAGGAAGGAAAGAGTCGAAACTCATTCTAGACTTTTGACTTGAACTGGGAGGACAGCCCTGCTGCTCACAGAAGTTTGGAGAGCTGAGAGCTCCAAACTCCTTCCGGCAGGTGACTTTTAAAGCAATATAAGATGTATGGTATAGTAAACCTTCACAGTTTACAGTTTTCCTATTGAGAGGGCATTTAAGTTGCTTCCAATATAGGACCTTTTTAAATAACACTGCAGTGAACGCTTGGTACATGAGTCTTTGTCAGCATCTCTGATTATCTTCTTCATAATATCCAAGAGGCAGAATTACTGGGTAAAGGCTTGTACAATGTATAGTTTCTTAATATCTATTGCAAAATGACGTTCCTGCCAAAGGATTCCATATATATTTATCCAAGAGCTGCGTGGAAGGGCACTGATCTCCCTGCATCCTCACCACCTAGACTATGCTCCTTGGTCTGAATCCTTGCTAGGTAGATATGCAGGCCCACAAGTCAGATGCAATGCCCACAAGTTCCACTAGTGAGGAACAAATATGGAGAATTCTTTCCAAGGACCCTGCTGTGATCTCACTGGACCATGAAGGCATCCTTCCCCACAGCGTTACCTTGGGGGTAATCAGGTGTGGAGGCCGCCCAGCCTGCACCTGTGCAGACTCTTCCTGTGGTGTGGAGCCTCCCCTGACCCCTTCTGCACTCCTTCTGAACTTTGTTCTTGTTCCTCAAGGTCCCCAATCAGTCACCCCCTCCTTCCAGAGAGCCTCAGGGTTAAGGATGGATTCCCATAAGCCATTTGCCAGCAAATCTAGTGAAAGGCATCCTGTGGCCTGTGGTTTTCAGTTGGTCCCAGAACAATGATAAATCACTCAATGCAATTTATCCAAGCGGCTGGGAATAGGAGGGAACATTAAAGGGGTGTGATGGAGACCTGTTGTCTCCCAGCAGCACCGTCCATTCCCCCTCAGAGATGATGGTATCGGTCAACTTGGCTTTCCATCGCTGAGGTCGCAACTTTTAAGGAGGGCAGGTGTATGCCAGCTCACAGTGCCAGAGGCTGTGAGCTGTCCATGGTGGACTGGCTCTGTTGCTCTGGGCCTGTGGCAGCCCAGTGCATCATGGCGGAACATGTGCTGGAGTGAGCTGCTCACCTCGTAGTGGCCAGGGAGCAAAACGAGAGAAAGAAAGGGCCCAGTGTCCCAATTTCCCCTTTGGAGGCCCCATCTACTAAAGATTCCCCCACCCCAGTAGCACCACAGGCTGAGGAGTGCCTTTAACACATAGACCTTTGGGGACATTTCAGATCCAAACTACAGCAGGCACCCACCACCTACCTGGGCAGGTGGCCACCCAAGACTACAGATCCTCCCACCCACCTCCTCTAAGCCAGGTTCTAGTATGACTAAGTTTTCCCTACAGGCTGGGCAGGGAAGCAATTTATGCCACTTCTGGGATTTTTATTTCCTTTATGGGAGAGGTAGGCCATTCCTCCTCTTCTTGCTGCTAGAGAACAAGCTCTGAGACTGAAGCTCAGCTAAACTGGCTGGGTATAAAAAGACATTTCCACGGGAAATGTCCCAGAGCTGCAGGGCAGAGGAACTTCCTGGAGCAGCCCTCCCTGACCTAACTGGGCCTGTACACCTCCAGACAGAGGTGCCAGAGACGCAGGCTTCTGTTTGCCACTCTCACATGGGGCTCTTTGTTTCAGCAGCCAAGCCTCATCCTGACCAGCCCAGCGGGTTTGCTGGGGACTTTTCTATGTAGCTCCCTTGCGACAGGCTGCTTGAAGGATGCCGGCTGCCTCACGTGTGCAGCCCTCACTTCTCTGGAGTGACAGTGGAGCCCAGCTCTTCCCCACTCTCCCATCCTGGCAATCTCGTGGGTGATGGCCAATGTCTGAGATGCAGAGAATCCAGAACTCTGGTCTTCCAGGACATCTTCTTGTTCCTTGCCCCACGCTTGGGCACCCCCAGGGCTTGTTTTGAAGTGTACTGTGCTGCTTCTTGGCCTGCTGATACCTGCAGATTCTAATTAAAAAGCTCCAGGACCAGACCAACACACACGTGGTCTAACTTGATTCTTGGTGAAAAGATGAGTTTGGAATGGCCCTGTTCCCTGCTTGGCGGACAAGTCTAAACAATTAGGACAAGTGATTGCATTTTATATGCAAGAGAATGGAGACAGAGGAAAGGACCACAGACAGAGACTTAGGACTGCCCAGGTGTCTCGTCTTGTCTCTGTGTAATTTCCGATATCCCTCCATCCCGGGAAGCCTGCAGTTTTACAGGAAAAGGAACTCACATGTGTGTTAAAGTGTTGATCGTGTTGAGGACATTGGGAAAGGCATGGCTGGTCACTGGTTCCTCCTTAGGTCACTCCTGGGTGCCTCCAAAGCATGTTGTCATTCAGGGCTGGTGTCAACTAGTGTTTGTGAACATGCAGAGTGAGTGGGAGGCATAACAAGACCAAAACAGCAGGAGGCCACTGCCACCAAAAAATGGCTTCCAATTCACAGTTCCAGTGGGGTGGGGAGGGGGAGTGGAGCTTGCCACACGGGGCCCCAGGAACCAGAGTCCCAAGGCACAGCCTCTCCCTCCCTATTCTAGTGCTCTGATGCACATGCACTGCAGGATTCCACCAGTGGAGGGCCCCTGGGGTTCCCTCCCCCCTCTCTGCAATCGCTTGGTGCCCTCCCACCTCAAACCAGCTGCTCCTAGCTTCCTCTGACCTCTCTATGCCCGGTCTGCCTGATCAGCTCATGGGCCACTGTGCCAGGCGCATGCTCCGCCTCCAGGCAGAGGGACCCCCCCTCCCCAGAGCACCTGCTCCTCTGCATGCACCTTGGACAGGTACAACAAAGTCCCAGCCCCACAGCCCCAGAGCTGTCCTTGAGTAGCCAGGCAACAGTCACTCAATTTGTACCAGTCCCTGGCCACAGCCCCCAGGAAGTCACAACTGAGTTTTCCCACGTAACTCCAGTTCCGGGTCCTTCCAGCAAGGAACAGAGCACCTGCTCACCTGTGTTCAGCTCCGACCCCTGTCCTCTGAGTCAGCATGTAAAACTGCTCCTTTCCTCTTGGGCCACAGTGTCTGAGCAGCAGAGCAGGGACAGCCCTGCGGAGCTGCTCTTGTCCTATGACTGCAGAGTCCAGCAATGGGGACACAGACCCCGTGTCCCTCACAGCCTGACATGTCCACCCTCTGGATCTCTCCAGGAAAAGCGTGGGGCACCTAACCTCAAAGTCAGTGATCGTAACAGCAGCGAGAGCTTGCCCTGGGCTGCCTCCAGCCCCTGGGCTTCTCTGCTGCCACCTCATTTATTCTAAGTAACTTCTCCCCCCCACCCCCTGCCACTCCCAGAGGAAGGTCTCAATCCTCCCATATACAGATGAGAAAATTGAGGCTCATTTTGCTTTTTGGTAATTTGCCACATGGTAGAACCAAGTTTGAACCCCAGGGCTCTGGCTTCAGGGTTTCCTCTGAACGCTGCTTTATGGGAGTCTGGACCCTAGGCCCCTCAACTTGCACAGTTGGGGTTCCTTTATGTAGCTGAGGCTCCGGGTGCCACCATCCCAGAGGCAGGAGGAGTGGCACATGGAGCTGTCCTCATCTGTCCTGCTCGGGGGCCTCACCCTTGGCCACAGCTGTCGTTGCTGCCTAACATTTCAGCCGGCTGAGGCACTGTGGCAGGGGCGTCCCTGGCCACCTTGCTGTGGGGCATCCCCTCCTAGCCTGGCTGTTTGGAACCCTGACCTCCTACGCCTGCAGAAGTGTAAGAGCCCTGCTCACTGGTGCAGAGGCCCGATGACAGAAGGGGCAGGACTTCAGGGTGGGCTCTTGTAGCAAGGGACAGTATTTATGCCCATGAGGAGACTCCGTGTGAAGCTAAGAACTTGCTCCCAGAGAAAAATGAAAGCTGAGAGGCAGAGTGCTGGCAGGAGCAAGGGAGGGGCTCACTATTGGGAAGGAGTGAATGTGTCATTTAAGAAAGCCGGGCAGCCCCAGGATGATGACAGCTTTTCCCTGACCCTGGGTGCCCCCCCAGTTCTGGGATGTGACTGTCTGGGCTTGGGAGGGAGGCCTTAAGTGCTGGTCACAGTTCTTGGCCATCAGCTGATCCTGAACTGCCAGAACCTCCCCCTTAGCCTCCTGCGCATGCGTGCGTGCTATGGCACGGAGTCCGGGGGGCAGTAGGGTGCTACTGTTGCTCCACTTATTGGGGGGGGTCGTCCCAGGTCTTAATGAGGGATGTATCTAGGGGCTCACACGTGTGCCTCTGTATTGCCCTGGGAAGAGGCCCTTCCCCCTCCCATTCATGTGGCTGAGCCCCCCTTGATTAACACCCATCCTACCTGGGATGTGCTGGGGTGGCCCTCAAAAGCCTCGAGGTCACCGATAGCCTTTCCACTGGCCTGCATGGTGTGAAAGGACGCGCACTGCACTGAGAGCCTGGGGTGGAAGCCGGGACTCTGGAGTCTGATGAGGATCCACCGTCCTGCTCTGCACGCCAGCTGCGGGCCCTCCCTCACGCCAGACTCTTCCTCGCCTGGGCAGGGCTCCCCCTGAGCCACAGGAGTCCACACGTTGCCTGGGCACCGCAGCCTCACATCGAGGGTCCCCTACACCTCCATATCCTCAGAAGTCCCTCCTTATTCCTGGACAGGTGGCAGGGCCATTGGGAAAGACAGAAGAGCCCTGGGTTCAAATCCTATCCCATGCCCCCCAGAATATCCGTTTCCCACCTCCAGCCTGTCTCCCCTCCACCAACTGGAGCACCGGCACCCTCATCCCCCTCCCTAGTGCAGTCTGCTCTCTGAGAAACACACCATTGGGGCTGTTTGGGGCCCACAGCGGTGTGAGGTCTAAAATCCAGCCCCAGGCTGGTGGGGACAGAGGAGCCATCTCTAGTGCTGGCCGAGTACGCAGTTTCTCATGACCAGAGACAGCAGCAGCTGGTGGCAAATCATCACAAAGGTCAGGGTCACTGTCCCTGATCAATGCAATCAACTGTCGGTGCAGAGGCCTCTGGAGTGTACCGGTGACGTTATTGCTTGTCACAGATGAGCTCTGCTCAGCCTCTAAAGGACAGAGATCTGCACGTGCCTCCTTGGCGGCCCCAGGCCCCGCTCCAGGACAGACTATAAGGGAGCCCTGCTCCTCGTTCACCACCTGTGCTGAGGCCCCGTAACGAGCCATAATCCTCTGGCACTAGAGGCCCACTGCACCCCTGCCCTCACCCCAGCACTCCCTCTGCCCTGGGTTCCTTCGGGGCAGGGGTCACACAGCAGCCTTTGCCTCTCCTTACCTTCCTGCAGTGGAAGGTCACCACAGAGGAATCGTGGTTGGTTCAAGTTGGTCATGGCCATCTCTCTCCTTCCTGCTAGAGCTTGTTGGGCAAAAGTCTGGCGATCCAGTTCTGGTGAGTCAGAGGAATTTGCAGGGCCTTCTGTGATAATGCCTCCTGAAAAGAAAGAAGCTGTAGGGAAGAAGGGGCCTCCCTGGCTTCTGTGTTAAGTAGTAACTCTGCAGATGTGATGGCCGGAGTGCAGGCAGCCGCACAGCAACCGTGAGGGAGTGACATCCACATTCAATTAGTGATGCAGAGATGCAGAGGTGGGTGGCCTCTGGCCCAGTGAACGTCATTGGGACTGCCCCCCCACCTCTGCGTCTCCATCACTATACACCACATGTATACACTATACTTAAGATGCCTTCATAGTCTACGCCACTCTTTTTTTTTTTTTTTTTTTTTTTTGGTACTGGGGATTGAACCCAGAGGTATTCTGCCTTCAAGCTACACCCCCAGCCCAATTTTATTTCTTATTTGGAAACCAGGTCTTGCTAGATTGATGATGACAGTCTCACTACTTGCTGAGGCTGTCCTCAAACTTGTGATCCTCCTGTTTCAGCCTCCCAAGTACTGGGATTACAAGCATGCGCCACCACGCCCACCTTCTAAGGCTCTCTGAATGGGTTCTCTGGCACTTTTTTCCCGGCCCTTACATACACAACCAACTAGCTTCTGAGGCTCAGTTACAAGCTATATGACTGTAGCTAGATCCCCAGCAGACTCTGGCTCTGTCCCTGTCCCCCACCCTTCACACATGGAAGCAGCTCATAGGTGCCATCTGCCTGTCTCATTTGGTCTGTGAACACCCGCGGGGTGGCTTCTGTCTCTTCTCTGGCCACACTGGACCTTTAGTTCACCTCAGAAACTCGCCACAGTTCCTGCGTGGCCAGAAGCCTCCCGCCATCCACACCTGTGGGTTCACTGTGGCCAGGGCGCTGCTCTTCACCCTGGCGGCTTCTGCAGCCTCATCAGTGGCTGGGGGGCTGGGGCTCAGCAGCTGTGTCTGCTTTGGCAGCTGCAGGGACCACAGTGACCTGAGAGTGCCCCTCCCCTCCCCTCCCCTACCAGGTTCCCTGGACTTTCTGGAGCAGGCCTCTGCTGTGCCAGTGGGGAGCAGAGTCCTCAAGGCCCAGAGGGAGAAGATGTCCCCAGGTGGGAGTGGGGTGGGGCGGGGGGAAGCTCTGGCCTCCCCTGGAATGGGGGACTGTCCCTAAGGATACATGCACATGACTCTGTTGTCAAGCAAAGTGAGAGGAAGGGAGGCTGGGTACGGGCAGCTGTGAAGACAGGGCAGGAAAGAGAGGAAGAGGCCCTGAGCTGGGCATGGTGGCGCACGCTTGGAATCCCTGTACTTGGGAGGCTGAGACAGGAGGATTGCAGGTTGGAGGACAGCCTCGGCAAGCAGTGAGACTCTTTTCAACCTAGCGAGACCCTGTTTCCAAATAAATAAAATCAGGCTGGGGGTGTAGCTCAAAGGTAGAATGCCTCTGGGTTCAACCCCGAGTGTCACACACACAAAGAAAAGAAAGGAAGAGGTCCACACAACCTGCTTCCTGCCCCTTCAGTGTGGATGCATTTGAGCATCTCATCACAGCCACGTGGTGACTACAAGTCTCAGATCTCCACAGCACACCGGGAACAGGCCAGATGCCGGAGCCCGGTCACACACAGTCCAGGGCAGGTGACTTTCCGGAATGCAGACCAAGTTTACAGTCCAGCTCCACACTAGCTCACTCGGGCCTCCTTTCCTCCCACTCTGAGCCTCAGTTTTGTCCTCTAAAGTGCGGACATGGGGTGGTCCCTTTAAAACTCACTCAGAGCCAGGTGTGGTGGCGCACACCTGTAATCCTAGTACGTGGGAGACCGAGACAGGAGGATCACAGGTTCCAGGAGAGCCTCGGCAAGTAGTGAGACTCTCACCAACCTAGCAAGACACTGTTTCCAACTAAAATTAGCTGGGGGTATAGCTTGAAGGTAGAATGCCTCTGGGTTCAATCCCCAGTACCACAAAAAAAATAAAGTAAAATTCACTCAGGCAGCCAGGTATGGTGGTGCTCATCTGTAATCCTAGTACTTGGGAGGTTGAGAAAGAAGGATCACAGGTTCAAGGCCAGCCTCAGTAATTTAGCAAGGCCCTCAGCAACTTAGTGAGACCATTTCAAAAAAAAAAAAAAAAGTAGGGCTAGGAGTACAGTGGGTATAGCTCAGAGGTAGAATGCCCCTGGGTTCAGTCACCAGTACCAATAATAATAATAATAATAATAATAATAATAATAATAATAATTCACATGGGCAACCTGACTGGGTCAGCCTGGCGCAGTCCTATAACAGATACTGCTTGAATCCATTGGCTTTCCAGACTGTAGACATACATTAAGGAGTCTCACAGTGCTACCAGGAAGTTCATCCTGGAAGCTAACCTAAATCCATCCTCTTATAGCCCTAAGATTCTCCATTTAGCCAGCAGAGGAAAACAATTAGAACTCTCTGGATGGATAGTGACAGAAAATAAAATTCAAAGTGTCATACATAAGCAGGCAAAGAAAGAAAGCAGGGAGAATGACCTCAGAAACTAAGAAGTCTAATGGCAGATGACATCAGGCAAGGCTGTACCTGGGTGCTGGATGGCGTCAGCAGGGATCACCTTTACTGCACCTCTGAACTGGCTCACCCAACAGCTCTACCTTCAAGATGACAGTTGGTGTGACAAGATGGCCACCAACTGTCTTCTGTGGTTCCAACTGGGAGGTCTGACCTATGAGACCTGATTGGCCAGTGCCCAGACCTTAGCCAATCAGTGTGGCCAAGGAGGATGGTCTCTGCTGATTGGTCATATTGTAGTCATGTGACCTTTGTCTCCAAGGTTCATTGGGAGCTGTTTGGGGGTGGGGTCCTGTGATGCCTCAGAGAGGAGGGAGCTCAGGGTGCAGCCAGGACATCCCCTGAGCCTCATTTCCTGGGCTGTCTCTGCTCGTTCCCTCCTCCCACACACACCCCCACTGTCTTCTGTCTTCACAGAATAATTTGTGGCGACTTTTCTTTCCTTCCCACATCCCATGTCACTACCAAAACATATATAGCAAAATTTGCTGTGCAAAGGTCCTATTTGAGATTTGCTCCCAGCTTCTAGGCCTGCTCATCGTGTGATGTTGCAATCCGTTTATTCAGTTGGCAAAGTAAATGAGCACCTACTGCATGCCAGGCCCCAGCTACATGCTGATCCAAGGGTCATCAGAATTGCCGATGTTCCTGTCAAGGAACTGAGACCGTAGGAAGAGTATCAAGAAATCAGGAAGACAAAAGCAGATGGGGTATGTCCGCACCAAGAGAGTCAAACAGGGTAAGTGAGTCTGAGTGGGTCTGTGGAGATGCAAGGAGATGGGCAGAGACAGACCCTGGGAGAAGGTCACATTGGGAAGAGGCCAAAAGGAGGGGACAGGTCATGTGGCCATCAAGGAGATGACTTAGCTGCACACACAGGTGGCAGGTCCACTTTGGCCCCGGGCTGTAGTATGCACACTCTTGTCTGCAGAGGATTGGAAAGGCGCTGGTAAGACAAGCAGCCAGAGATGGGCGTGCTCCAGCTGTGTGGGCTCCCACATCTGGAGTTTCAGATCCAATGGGGCGTCAGGGTAGAGAACGTCCCCCAGGGGGCCTTCCCGGAGATGAGCTGTGTCTGAGCTCCTGGAGGCTGCATCCAGGTCCACTCTGGCTGTGTGGACTTGAATGGGTCCTTTGCCTTCTCTGGGCTGCTGTCTCCAAGAAACCAGGCACTCAAGCTCCCAGAACCTTCTTAACCCTGACGTGCAGTGGTTGGTTTTTTGAGCACAGCTTTCCAGCTCCGAGTCTGGCCTTCAGCACCATGGACAGCGGCCGGGGCCTCCCAGGATGCTGCTGATCTGCAGAGAGCCACAGCCACAAGGCAGAGTGTTGATCCTTGCTGCTCCCTGGCTGCCCAGGACCCCAGGGCAGGGGACCGGAGCTTCTGTGTCTGTGAGGCCCTGGGCCCTATGTTCCTATGGGGTTGCTGACTGTTTCTGCCACTGCCACACAAGTCTCCACTGTGCTGCTTGTGGGTCCCAAGCTCCCCCACTTGTGACCATGAAGCTGAGGCCTCTGAGGGAAGTGCAGGGAGGTCCCGTGGAGGGGAGGAGAAGTCGGTGCAAAGGTTGCATGGAGCCGGGCCACCTGCCTCCCTCTTGCTTCCCTCCCTCCCCTCCCTCCCCAAACCCCTCCTTATCTGTCCCAGCTGAAATTGGCAGTGGTTCCCAGGAAGACGTCTTAATGAGCTGGCAGGGGAGTGGGGGATCCCCTCGAAGCATGTCCAGTGGGAGGCCTTTCCTTCTCTGCTGGGAGTGCCCTGCTCCTCTTCATATTTGAACATTTGGGAAGATGAGCTAATTCCCCTGGCCACTCTGTCACTCATCTGTCAGCTCACAGGAAGCTCAGCACCTTGCTAGTCCAGGTCTCCCCTCCTTTGTCCCCCGTGTGATAAGAGGCAAATCACTGCATCGCCTGCTGGCTGTTTACGTGTGTGTGTGTGTGTGTGTGTATGTGCGTGTGTGTGTGTGTGTTTTACTGGGGATTAAACCTCAGGGCTAGATTCTACCTCTGAGCTATACCCCCAACCCTTTTTATTTTTTTATTTTGAAACAAGGTCTCAACTAGGTTGATGGGGGTCTCGCCTATTTGCTGAGGCTAGCCTCAAACCTGGGATCCTCCTTTCTCAGCCTCCCACATACTGGGATTATAGGCATCTGCCACCATGCCCAGCTAGATTTCTTTTTTTTTTTTTTTTTTTTTTTTTTTTTTGCAGTCCTGGGGATTGAACCCAGGGGCCAGGGGCCTTCTACCTCTGAGCGCTATACCCCCAGCCCTATTTTTATTCTTTATTTTTGAAATAGGGTCTCATTAAGTTGCAGAGGGCCTCATTAAGTAGCTGAGGCTGGCTGCAAACCTGGATCCTCTGATCTCAGCCTCCCAAGTACTGGTATTACAAGCATGCGCCACCACGCCTGGCTTCTTTTAAACAAGTTTGAATACAACTTAGTTTGTGCTTTGCTAAGCTAACATTAAGTAGGCATAGGTAGATATATACTTTTCTTTTCTTTTTTTTTTTCTTAAACTGAGGATTGAACCCAGGGGCATTCTACCTCTAGGCTATACCCCCAGACTCTTTTTTTTTCATTCTTATTTATTTATTTATTGTACTGGGGATTGAACCCAGAAGCATTCTACCTCCAAGCTACATCCCTGCCCTATTTTATTTTTATTTTGAAACAGGGTCTCACTAAGTTGATGAGAGTCTACTTTTTCAGCCTCCCGAGTACTGGGATTACAGGTGTGCGCCACCATGCCCAGCATTTTTTTTTTTTAACTGGGGATTGAACCCAGGGGCATTCTACCTCCAAGTTATACTCCCAGCCTTATTTTTTATTCTTTATTTTGAAACAGGGTCTCACTAACTTGCTGAGGGCCTCGCTAAGTAGCTGAGGCTGGCCTCAAACCTGCAATCCTGTCTCAGCCTCCCAAGTACTGGGATTACAAACATGCATCACCACGCCCAGCTCCAGCTTATTTTTCATTTTGAAACAGGATCTCATCAACTTGCTGAAGTTCTCACTGGGTTACTGAAGCTGGCCTTGAATCTGCAATCCTCCCATCTCAGCCTCCAAAATACTGGGATTGTGCCTGGCTTACTTACTTCTTAAAATAATTTACTTTAATGCATCTAACACTGAAGGAGAAAAGTTAATAAAACTTATTTAGTAATTCTAATGAACAGAATCCCATGAAATTTAACACTGATGTGGCCTGAACATGTTCGTCATACCTCCCAATGCAAAGGCAAAGATCTTCAGAAGCCACCTTTTGTATCTGCCCATTGATAACTATGGTAAATGTAACCATATAGAGAGACAATCCACCTTATTCCATATATATATATATATACATACATACATATATATTTGCAGTACTGGGGATTATCTCTCCGTGTGTGTGTGTGTGTATATATATATATATATATATACTGGGGATTGAACTCAGGGGCACATACTACCTCCTTCCGAGGTAACCATATGGTAACATATGGAGAGACAATCCGCCTTGCTCCATATATATATCACATATATAGTATATATGAACTCAGAGGCATACTACCGCCCTCTGTGCTATACTCTCAGCCCTATTTTTTATTCTTTATTTTGAAACAGAGTCTAACTAAGTTGCAGGTGGCCTCACTAAGTAGCTGAGGCTGGCTTCAAACCTGCAATCCTCCTGTCTCAGCCTCCAAGTACTGGGATTACAAGCGTGGGCCACCATGCCTGGCCTTGCTCCATATACTTAACTTTACAGCCAGCTTGCATCTGGCAAAAGTAGCTTTAAAAACAACAGAAAAAAGTAAGCTACCCATTTTTCAGACAGAGCAGCCGAAGCTTAAGCAACTGCAGTGTTCTGCTGCACTGTTCCAGAAAGCGCTCACTCTGGGGCCTGGTCTCCTTTTCTCCCAGCTCTGGCTCCTTTCACTGTATCCAGGTTGAGTTTACTGTGGCATAGAACTGAGCTTACCCAGCTTACCCAGGCATAGAGTGCCCCTGGGTTCAATCTTCAGTAACACACACACACACACATACACACACACACACACTGCAGTGCCTAGTCATGCAAGTTGAATGTGCATATATTTATAAAACACATGCAACTGCTCTCAATCATCAGATAATGTCTGTAGAAAAGTCCTTTATTGTATATTCTACAACTATATGTCCTTTACATTCACATAATGTCAGAGAAAGCTTGGAGTTCACCATGTTATAAACTATTATAACTACCTTTCCAAAAGAGTTGGGTTTACCCTGCATATTGTCACAGCAATTAAATAATTATGGATTCCTCTACTCTCCCAATCTAAATTTGTGCTCCAGCACATAGGCAAGAAAAAGTTTCAACACAAAATGCTAAAAGCTTTAGGCCGTGTTAAGTATTCAAAAACATGAAAACCAGACACTATTTTCTTTTCATTAATTGAACATGCTAAATTCTTCAAACATGATAACTCTTGCTGACCATTTAAAACTCAGCTGGTAAGCCAGGAATGGTGGTGTACACTTGTAATTCCAGTACTTGGGAGGCTGAGACAGGAGGATTGCAGGTTCGCGGCCAGTCTCAACTACTTAGTGAGGCCCTCCACTACTACAAACTCAGCTGGTAAGCCAGGAATGGTGGTGTACACTTGTAATCCCAGTACTTGGGAGGCTGAGACAGGAGGATTGCAGGTTCGCGGCCAGTCTCAACTACTTAGTGAGACCCTGTTTCAAAATAAAGAATAAAAATAGAGCTGGGAGCATTCGGGAGGCTGAGACCGGAGGATCCGGGTTCGCGGCCAGCCTCAGCTACCTAGTGAGGCACTCCGCAACTTAGTGAGACTCGGTTTCAAAATAAAGAATAAAAAATAGGGCTGAGGGTGTAGCTCGGAGGTAGAATGCCCCTGAGTTCAATCCCCAGTACTGCAAAAAAAAAAAAAAAAAAAAAAAAAAAAATAGAGCTGGGAGAGCCGGGCGTGGTGGCGCACGCTTGTAATCCCAGCATTCGGGAGGCTGAGACCGGAGGATCCGGGTTCGCGGCCAGCCTCAGCTACCTAGTGAGGCACTCTGCAACTTAGTGAGACTCGGTTTCAAAATAAAGAATAAAAAATAGGGCTGGGGGTTTAGCTCGGAGGTAGAATGCCTCTGAGTTCAATCCCCGGTAC